>JABFDZ020000050.1:14457726-14473605 GCA_019775955.2 Pollimyrus isidori | reverse complement strand
ATAACACCCCCCCCCCCCCAAACAACACCCCTGTACTCACTTGCTAGTTGTCAGTAAGATAACATGGAAATACCCACAGGAAGATGAATATGTCGGGGAAAAAAGCAGATAGGACTCAGCTGATAGTACTAAGATGGCAAGACCTCTATTATTGACATATTTGCCAGAAGCTTTCATAACATCGGCAACCAGGACAAGATCTATAAACCAGAGCAATAATGACTGTTTCTCAAACACTAACATTCTAACTAGATTTATTTGTGAATTACTATTCTCCATTGCTTGCGTGTGAAGAGAACATTTTGGGTTCAGTACTCCAGATCCCAATAACGACAATTGAAAGGACAGCCTGATCAGGTTTTGAGTGTCATTAACTAGCGTTTGTCCTTTGATTTTAAACCATTTTTAGTGAAGCGAGATGGGAAATGCAGACAAGCTATAATTTCCCACTTGCAATGCATCAGATAACAGCTCTGCTCTGCAATAAAGCATCTCAGTCGAGCATAAAAATATTTAGCATTAGGATTGCAAAGTTGGTCTTTCTCTGCTACACCAATGACTGGCAAAAGTGGCAATGAAAGCCGAAAGTATCTCTTGCACTGCTACAATAAAATAAAGTGGATTCCATTCAGAAAAAAAACCTATTTCTTCTAAGCATTATCGAAGCTTTCGACACAATGAGGTGAATACTTTCTAGAACCATGCAAAATAAGAACCTTTAACATGTAAAATTTAACTTTGCATCACAAGCCCATCTCCTTTATTGGTCTTGGCAGTAGAACTTGGATAAATGCAGAAACAATATACTTTTATTAGTAACAGCAATAGTACTACTAATCATGCTGTGGTGCAGTTGTATCACTAGAGCATCAGTATAAGAAATTGTAGGAATTAAAGCATAATGGCTTATCTTTTGCCTCTATTATTAGTGCAGGTCACTGTAACAGATGTGTTGTCGCTAAAATTCAGCTTTTTTTTCCAATATGAACGACTGGGAGGCTGGACAGATGTCCCCAGGCGCAAAGCGAAAACAACAGCTCTCTTACGCGATGTCAAGGAGCCGAAAATCGTACACACACACCCGACATCGAGAATGTTGTGTGCATCAGAAGATTTGATTATGCGCTTAAAGAAGAGGAAAACAAAATTTTCCGCATGATGGCTCTGCTAAATTACCCGGCCCTTTCTCTGTAATCGCACGGACCGTTTATTCCTTTATATGTCGTCACGCCGATAAATAAACGCCAGTCTTATCACACTTGTACTTAAAGCTATGGTGACAAGTGCCCTTAAACTTAACTAATAGCCCCTTCCCCGTGTCTTTAATTGAAAATCTATATAGGTGCATTTATTTTAGAACACATCCGCTGACAGCACATAGACTCTGGTTTTATGTCCCAATCAATAATTCATCGTTAGCTTATTACAGTGCTGGTGCCAGAACAAATCTGACGGACAGGCCGAAGATTTTTATGGGGAGGCACTTTTATTAAGACAGTGTGCAAATACTAGGCTGTTCAGTTCAGAAATTTTCTTTATGACCAAGAGAAGCATCAGAATATAGACAAAAATAAATGATGCCTATATCTGATACCCAGTACGCCATCCTCCACATAAGCCTCTAGTACTTCTCTGTGCCAACAGCATCTTTTTAGCGGTTCATCACACTGCTATTAAAACAGAAGGTGAATGTTTATGAAAGAAAACCTAAAATCTAAACCATATACCTATTTGGCAGAAGTCTGACAACCACTGAAAGTTCGCTTAATAAGAGAAAGGTTCACTTTAAATTATTCTTCAACAACATAAAACAAATGTAAGAATGGAATCGATAATCACTTATTTTGTACATTATTAGTTACATTTTAAGTATTTATAAAAAGGCTTAACACATAACAGTGTTTATTCTGCATTATGAATGCTTTATGAAGCTCTCATCTACGAAGCATTATAGATATCTTCCCAATGCAATACAAATCATCCTTGAGTTTTATACTGACTATTTTATTGCATTATGAATTACCTTTTATCAATTGGTCTCATTGCCAACCTCATCTTGCTCTCCATGGCTTGGGGGTCACAGCGCAGGGTCAGTCGACGTCCGGCACCCCTGGAGTTTGGGGTTAAGGGCTTTGCTAATCGCCATGACTCATGTGCATGAAAACGTCTCTCTCTACATAGCTAGAGGTTATTACTTTATTGTCACTCTCTTGGTGCAACTCCAGCTAGAAAATGCAACTCATCCCTTAACGTAAACAGTACAGTAATTGTTCAAGATGAAGGAGATGATCCAGGCCAAATGATTAATGATTGGGTTTTAGCTAAAGGTAGAGCCCCAGTTGCTAAGCTTAAAATATTCATTTCTGGAAAGAATTTCCCAGAAAGGTTAGGCCTCCTCCAGGTGACCCTATTCTTCAGGTTGTAGTGTCCAGCAGAGGCGGGCATTTCAGGTCCAAAGTCCAGGCCAAGATTTTGTTTCAGCAAACCAGTGGAATACAAAAAGTCACAGTCACAGAGCACTCAACTGGTTGGCTGAAACAAAATATCTGGACCTGAACTACCCACCTCTGACCTAGCAGTGTGCAACATAAAGATATTGAGGTTATACACAGACATTCACTTGCTGTCCATTTCAGTATACAGAAGACTTAGCAACGTGCACTTCTGTGATGCTACTGGCCAAATGTGTTAAGGGGCATTGTGCAGGGGTACTCTGCGATGCTCCTGAAGTACGGCAGCCTCAGACTTCCCAACAATAAGCACTAATGAATAACACTGTCACTATATTGCCCTTTGAAATGATGGCAGCCAACTGAACTGAACTGCCACTCACAAGAAAAGGTAACGGTTATTTGTCGTAATGGATTACCTTACCAAGTACCTAAACATGAATGCTTTTCCAGATTGAGTAGCAACAGTGGCAAAATATTTGAAGACTACATTCGCTGTCACGCGGTGCCTCGAAGTCTGTATACAGAGTAAGGCAGTCAGTTTGACTCCCCGGGGTGTATATGTGAGGGAAGCTATAATAACTTATGCAAGAACTACACATTCCCTGTCGTGTGCCTGTAGCCTCCAGATTCCTCACTACACAGGGGACAAGCAGTTATAGGAAATGGATGGAACTATACATCTATGCATTAAAGTCATTGGCACCTTCATAGTCCAAATGCGTTATAATGTAAATGTTGTAGACAGTCAGATTAACAAAAAATGTAAGTAGCAGCAGTGCCTAACGGTGATCCAAATCACTCCGACAACTACAGAGTCATAAGACCATTTTTATTAGGTTGTTGCAATAGTTTCCCCACCCCCTACACACTTTAACAGTGCATGAAGGAAGTGCACTATTGTTGCGGCAGTGTTATGGACGCGGGGGCACGAGGTGACTATCCACTTGCGGCTCAGAGACAACCTGGGATTTATTGAATTAAACTGTAAACACCGGGGAAAAGCTCAAAATAACAGGACCACAAGAGGTCAAAACAAAACAGGTTTTTTTTTTTTTTTTTAAAAAAAGCTGACCAACATAATAAAGAAACCATAACTAAACACAACTAGGGAACCCAAGCAGAACAACATTAGTACATGCCCCTAACACAATGACTGACCAAAGGGGGAGAACAGAAAGGCAAGCACTAAAATACACTGACTGGAACTAATGAGGATGGACAGGTGCAGAATATAAGACAATCAGCCAATCACTAAAGGCGCAGGACAATGAGCAACAGGTGGGCAATTAACACAAGCACTGGAAAACAGACAAGGCACAGGTGAAATGAATAATACTAATCAGCAAAGAACTGAGAAAATAAGGAGACAGTACACTCGAAAAAAAATAAGAAAACAAAGCATAACCAATCCACAAGGACAACAAACCTCAACGGGAACAGGGAAACTCAAAAAGGCAAACAGAAAACGCTAAAGGACAAAAACAATAAACACAAAGTTACAGATGAGATTGACATCAGCCAGCCTGGAACCCATGACCATGGATTTATGGATATTAAGCCACACACTCAACACCCCAAGTTATGCAGTAGCATGGGAAATAGGAAAACACACAGGGGTGAAGGACAGAGAGGGAGTGCAGGCAGGACGTCCTGCAGTCCGTGCTGGGCAAAGGGGAGAGGGCACAGGGGGTGGAATCAGAGGGCACCGACCCTAAGGGTCACTACATAGTTTATTTAGTATTACTGCACTTTTTACTTTATTTTACTTTTTACAAAAATTTGGGGTTTGATTTAATGACTAAGAAAAACTCCATTCTGAGGCAACAAAAGTTGAGAAACACTGCTCCACATGACAGTGAATTTAAGAATTGCTTGTCTTTCCCTTGATATGTTGTTCTCTTACAGTCTCAAATGTGTTTTACTTTATTCTATTGAATTTTCCTTTTTCGTCTATTTCCCATTCCCAATCCACCTTAGAGCATCAAAAGCAAAGTTTGCGTCTGAACCAATGTACACCAGCACAAAAAGACCTAAATATCCACCCATCCATCTTCTTTACCTGTTTGTCCGATGCAGGGTTGTAGGCTAGGATAGAGCATGCACCATGGCAGGCCAGGACCTGAATATGTGTCAGCATGTTCTCTTAAGGATTCATTTATAAATATCCTTGTTGACTGTTTTCAAAAAAATCTAAATTCAGTAAAAAATGTTAAAAGCATTCAAATTAACGCACAAAATTTACCTCCAAAGACGACATAGCAAAAGTTATTCTATGACACTGGTACCCGGGGAACGACGGAGATGGAACAGAAACACCTCACTGGCAACATTGGTTGGATTTTGATGCTGCTGGCAGTCACTGTTATCTCCCAGGCATCCACAAACCCCACCTCCAGGGCCCCAAACACCTCCATCTGAGCCAGTTTCTGCAGGTGTGCATGCCAATTCTGGGTTCTGCTTCTGGAACGAGCTTCATACTGTTCTCCAGCTTGATGAAGATCTGGGTCCTGGGACTGTGGACCCCGGAGCCTCTGGATGGCCCTTCATAGGCTCAGCAACCTGCGGACAAAGAGCTCCATGGGCAAGGCCCGGAAATGCTGTCCCACTCCGATGACCACCACTGGGGCTTCACCCTCTGCTTTGATAGTGTCCAAACCAGGGGAAATGTTGGGAGACTCCATGAGTTTAGCTTTTTCTAGCAATTCTGAGGTGACTGCGAAGTTTCCAGGATGGTGTAATTGCTCTGGGTCTTAATGATCTCCATGGGTGAAAAGCCACCAGTCTTTGCTTTTATCTGCAAATTAAAGATAAGCAGATTTGCGGTATGTAGCCTACACAGACAACAAGGCCCACGCAGTATTAACAAGTAGGGGTAAAAATGTGTTCTAATGTGTCATGTACACCAGTGAAGAAGGAAGATTTAACTGGAATTATTTAATAAAATTTCAAAAAATGGAAAAAATATATTCAATGCAAAGTTTAATGATTGAGAGGATTCACCTGCTTGAAAGCTATTTGCTATTCCTATACCCTATCCACTGATGCATAGGAGAATGTGTCTTTCTCTCCAGGCAGCTGTTGATAGACTCCAAAGTGAAGAAGCTGCCAGCCTGATGGCACAAGGAAGACTTCTGGTTTCTACCGAAATAACCACTTGGCTGGGATTGACTACTTGCTGGGATTGACTACGTGAGTGCAGTCCCTATGTCCCTCTGAGCCTATGTCGTTGGAGGAAACTAGAGAGAGAGAAGGGAGAGAGCACTGGGTACACTTCAGCCTCACACTCCATTTAAGCCAAGTATAAGTGTCTATATTACCATTTGAGGGAAAACAGGTTTCATGTATTAAGCATAAATGATATTAGTAATCTTTCAGAAACATTATTATATATATTTCATAAAAACATAAACTGAATAAAACAAAGATGAACGTGAGAAACAGAAATTCATTTCACCAGAACATTTTCTGACGTTCACGTTACCAAAGTTGTTCTTTATCTTTACACCAATGTTTTTCCTTCATGGGAAAGGTTAAGGAAAGTTAAAAATACAGTCATCCTTGGAGAAAATTGCTCTGGAAGCAACAAAAACAGTAGCTCTGTAGACGTCAATTTGTTTTGAGATTTGCTTGTGTTCGGCTCGAAGCCACGCATAGACTTCTTGCTTTAGTTTTGGAATTTGCTTGTGTTCGTCTGGAAGCCGCAAACAGACTTCTTGCTTATGCTTCCATTGACGATGGTTCCTATGTGTGTGATCTTTTTGTAGTTGAGCTGCCTGGACCTCCACCAGGCCTGCACTGCCTCAGAGGACTGCATGAGGAGCACAGACACTTGCACCTCCCCAGGCTAGGATGGGGTAAAACTAACACAGCAGGTGTTACTTACATTTGAAAGGGTTATAGAAGGAATTCCCCTACATAGGATATTCGGATGAGGGTAATGTAGTGTTGGGCAGGGTTTTCCCAATCCGCTAACTGCTAATTAGCAAAGATACCATTTTTGCTAGCAGGTTAGTGTTCCTGCTAACTTTGAAAATCACTAGTGGACCAATTAGCTTCCACTAAATTTAGTTCTGCTAACTATTAACCTGCCAACATTTTTACACAGGTAAAGTGAATAAAGTTTAATGCTGAAAAACATGTGTAAACCCTAAAATCATACATATTTGTTCCTGTCTGTTTTGAGTTTGTGTCTGTAATCAGACAAGTTATCCGGCTAAGCAAGAAATCTTGCTTTGTAATACCCATCCATTTTCCAAACTGTTTATCCTACTGGGTCACGGGGGGTCCGGAGCCTATCCCAGAAGCAAAGGGCACAGAACAACCCTGGATGGGGGAGCAGCCCATCGCAGGGCGCCCTCACACACCAGTATAATACCCAGAGGAAACCCCACAGGGAGAACGTGCAAACTCCACACACATGAAACCCAGGCAGAGACCAGAACCCAGGTCCCAGAGGTGTAAGGCAACAGTGCTAACCACTGCACCACCATACCACCCCCACTTAGTAATACAGCCCCCAGTTTTCCAGGTTCTGAGCGGCAGGGTTATATAAAGAGCTGAGATCCTCCTTCCTAGTTCTGGGTAAACTATTTGTAGTTCCCAAGTGGCTTCACTTAGGGCAACATGTCAAAATGAGCCAGTTGTGAAACAGGACTTTTCTAACAAAAATATCTTGCAAACAGTACATCATAGAGAGAAAATGTCAATGTACATTTACTCTACGAAGTCTGACGCTACCAAACTAGATAAATCTGAAATATCTGCCAGTAATTCCTTTAGTCTGACAAAAGGGACTTCAGTGCTGAACAGGTTAAAATGTTAGCTCTCTGGGTATGTTCTTTTTCAGAGCCAAAAACCAAACTGAAGCTACATTCATGGAATAAAAGTTAGTTGTTATCTTTAGCCTTTCCTACGTATTTTAGTGGTTTATTAGTTTAACAATTAAATCAATTAAAACTTTGGCAAATTATCTGTTATCGGAGCTTACATTTTGAGGAGATTAATTGGAAATTCTAATTATGCAGTTTTTAGCAGGGTGAAAGGAAAAACAACATTTTTTTAAAAATGAGTGCATTCAGGAAGGAAGCTAAGCAATTGATAAGCTATAACAATAATAATAATAATTATTATTATTAATAGCAGACTGGTTCTTGCATTTTGGAATCTCTCATATTCAACCAGCAGTGAATAAGAAGGTGAATACCAGGATCTGTTTTTTCACACTTTAAGCACTGTTCATAAATAGAAAATATCCAGACATTCACAGATATGCTTATATAATTTTATAATATATTTGTCATGCAGTGTAATTGTCACTAATTGTGTTTTCATTAACAATACTAAGCCATAAAAAGGCCCCCAATGCAATCCCTGCATTCCCACATCACAGAGACTTTAACATCAACATATATAAGATTATAATTGTAGTGACCTCAAATTATTATACTAGATATTATGTAATTAATGACCTAATGCTAGATAATTGACATTTCATTAGGTGCAAGTAGTTTTTCCTCATAAAAACGATGATAGCAAGACTGTCAGCATTTACACATCAAATTATGACATATTTGAGTAGCAAAACAAAGCACATCTGGCCAACTCAAGTGCATAAAATGTAATAAGCCTAAAATCTACCAATATATGATGAAAAAATGATAACAAAAAACAATATGTCCTCCTGAGACCCAAGGAAAAAAGTGTCCTTCGATTTTAGGTAATTTGTCTTTGGTGGAAATAAGCCATCTTACAATTTAGATTTTTTTCCAATTTATTTTTAGTTTCACAGCATGTCCTCTTTAGTGTACAACAGGAATAAATATGTTTCCTTATATCAGTGAAAAGATAGATGCAAGAACAAAATGTCCACTACAATGGACATAAATGTGTGGGATCTCAGGAAGCTATAGGCCTAATAATAAACATGAAATTTACTCTTGTACTTACGCAAGAATAAATATTTCATCCACGCAATTCCCACAATTAAATAAAATATGATTGCAGATGCTTTTGTTGGTTTTAGTGTTACCCAGGACATTAAAAAAAGTAGACAATATTCTCATTACAGAGTGAAGGTCACATCTAGGAGAGATGCGTTAAGTAAGTGACATTTGTTGCGTTCGCTCCGCCAGTACCTGCATACTTTGTGTTGGGCTAAAAAGTTGTTTAAAGTTTTTCAGATCTGTCGGGGAAGAGATAGAAAAGAGGATAGAATAGGGGACCTACTGAAAGAAATTAGTTAAATGTCAAGCAACAGTATTTGGACAAACTAAAAATGATAAACACCATAGATCCTGATGGTTATAAAGGCAGGCGCCCGGAGCACCAACAAATGCAAAAGGAGTCAGGAATGGGGGAACACAGGGTTTAATTCCAGGGTGAAGGCAAGCAAAGTGCACTGACAACACGTGTAACATTAACTAACATCAATGACCGGACTGGAGAAACGAACGGAAACGCGAACTAAATACAATGACCTAATGACAATAATCAAGGACAGCTGGTAAACATGGAGAATCCACACCGGGTAGATGAGGGGGTGTGGCACACGGGAGGAGCGGACGATCAGGGCATGACAGGACCCCCCCCCCCCCCAAAGGTGCGCACTCCAGACACGCCTAAGAGGAGTGAAGTCACAGACGAGGTGAGACCGGGGACATAGGACCTAGAAAACAAAACACATCAACGAGGGACTGGGAACAACACAGACACACAGAACAGACACAAGGGCAAAAGCCAAGACAAGACCCAACACAAGACAGGGAACGCGGACAGACAGACGATGAAAGGAGACACAGAGGGCACACGGAGGGAACAAAAGAGTGAACGGAAGAGCAACAGGAGGACGAGGAGCAAACGCAGGGGACACAAAGGGACCGAAAGGCACAGAGGGACCAGGGGCAAACACAGGGAGCACAAAGGCAGGGGGCAAGGAGACAAAGAGCGGGGGGAAACGGGGAGGGCCCAGGCAGGTGACGGGCGGCGGCTGGAGGGGCCGCAGGCAAAGGGGAGGCAGGAGCAGGCGGAGACGCCACAGGGGCCAAGGGAACAGGCTAAGGGAAGGACGGAGGGGACAAGGAGGAGCCGGAGGGAGCACTGGCACAGGCGAGCAGGAGGGGGAAGCTGCCGCTGGCGACAGCCGCCCTGGAGCCGGAGAACCCGCAGGCAGCCATCGAGCCACGTCCAGGGGCCGCACGGGCGAGCCAGGGGGCAGGGCGGGCGGGACCCGGACCCTGCCTTTGTGGGACACGGAAAGCTGGGGACCTTGTTTGGGGTCCTCTCTGAGGCCCTGGTGGTGGTGCTGGATGCCCACCTGGGTCAGGGGGACCCAGTAAATAGAGCCCCGAGGGGTCCCACTCAAGCTCCTCCACCAAGACTACCATGGAAGGATAAGCGAGGATGACACTGTCCGGGACCTCCTCGGGGACAAGAGTCACGGGAGCAGGAGTCACGGGAGTCACAGGGGTTGTGGGCTCAGCAAGAGCAGGCGCTGGGGAGGCAGCAGGCGGGTCCGGAGCAGGTGCCGGCGGCGCCACCAACTTTCGGCCAGCAGGGGGCCCTGTCAGGACAGGCTCCGGCATGGCCAGTACAGGCAGGACAAGGGCCGACAGAACCGGCGCAGGTAGAACAAGCGCAGCCCCTTTAAGGGCTTTGGGGGCCCACGGGATGGTGTCTCTGATGAGGCTGATCCATTTACTGGCGATGCGCTCCGGCTGGTAAAGGTATACCTCAAGCGGAGGAGGCTTGTCCTCGGCGGGGTGCCCCAGGCGGGCAGCGACAGTGTTTCCCCAGGCCAGCAGTGAGCTCTCGCGTCCACCGCCCGTCTCCCAAGCGGGGACCAGAGAGCAGGCACCCAGGGCGATTGTAGAATTCTCCGCCGGCAGCTTCTGGGTTTTCCTCCACTTTTTTCTTCTGGAGGCAGCGAGTCGCGAGGTCTGGGGACCTTGGGGAGCGGAGGTAGGAGCCCGCCTGGAGTGCCGCCGTCGGCGGCCACCTGCCTCATATTTACCTCTGCTACCCCATGTCTCAGCTGGCGCAGGAGCTCGCGCACCTTGTCAGTATTTAGTAATTTATAAAAACATCCATAATGCCTTTTAATGCATTCATAAAGCATTATAAACATGACTGAATATTTATTGAAAGGCATAATGCATTATAGCCATGTTTATTATGAATTATGAAGGCTTTATGAACCTCTCCTCTATAATGCACTAGGTACCTTCATAATGCAGTACAAAGCATCCTTAATGATTAGTAACCATTATAATGCTGTATCGCTATCACCCCCAATTGGAGCACCTATTCCCATCGCTCATTATCATCACCTGACAAACGTATTAAGAAGCAAGTATATCCGTACCCATGACTATAAACCATCATCGCTGTAATAAAAGCACCAGCCAATGAAACCAGCCAAATCAATAAAAACGACTAAATATATCATTGTTGTTGTTTTATTGGTTTAACAATGAGTCCCATGCTGGGAATCATTTATACATTTACACCCATAATATGATTGTTAAGCTTTTAAGCAGCTGAGGTTTTCACAGAAGAAATAAAATCTCTTCTTTTCCAATTTCTGAATAAGTGAACTAATACAACAGAATATGCACTTCTGTCACTGCAATACTAGACCTGAAGAGTCCCCGATGAATTTCACTCATACAAAATCAGAGGAAATAAGCATCTTCTTTGTTTAGTCTTTATTTTATTCACTATCCGTGGGTGCAATCTGCTTGTCACGATATGCAGGGTATGGAGCTGGTAAACAAGAGGAGGAATCCAAGGAGTCGGGGGGGGGGGATTGATTCAGAGTACCGTACACACGAAATGGCAAACAGATGACGCTACTTTCAGGGAAACACACTTAAGTACATTGCACTAATTAAACAGAACTAGAAACACCTGATAACAAAAGGATTCCAAATGAGGTAAATGAGGAGCCATGACACACAGGAGCATCGGAACGACTGGGGTGACAGCATTTATTCATAACTAGAGAAAAAAAAAAACATTTCTAAATATAAATGTAAAAAATATTTTTTGTTCATTAAAAAACAAATTCCAGTGCTTTGTCTCATTTTACCTAAAATGCAAAATAAATCATCTCTTTATTTTTATGCATTATGCTGGGTCGTTTGGCTGCATGTTTTCATAAGATAACAAAAAGGCAACCTGTGTTATTTGGACCTTCCTCTCAATCATTGTATTGAGACAGTATTGCAGAATATCAATTAATAACACTGGCAACTCCTGACTTCGGCATATTTAAATACGTCTGTACAAAACAATATACAGACTTTCTGATTAACAGGAAGAGGAATTGTCTGGTGTATTTTTCATGAATAACTTGAGTTATTTTTTTTTTTTAATTAAACTGATGGCTCATAATAAATTGCATACAAAACAGCCCAAGTGAGTTGCAGAATAGGCTCAGAAGCAGTTCAACATGTTTAACAACTTAATGCAACATGTTTAAATATCTACTGTGCTGCTATTTCACCACATACACCCATATTATGTGTGAGCCTCATTTTGTAAATCCAGTAGATATATTATTTTCAGCTTGAAGGTGCACCATCCATCGACTGCACCTTTATGAGGAGGTCACCTTTACCTGAACGACTGATACGTTTCCCAGGTTAAGTGAAGCTAAGGTCAAGGAAGGTTTCTTTGTTGGTCCCCAGATTTGTGAACACTTTTGAGATGATACATTTGAGAGTGTATTGTGTGGCAAAGAAAAAACCGCATGGAGATCCTTCAAGTCAGTGGCAACAAATTCCCTTGGGAAAAACAAAGCAGATATTGAGTTGGTACAGAAGCTTCTCAGGGCACATGAAAGACTTGGATGCAACGTGTCACTGAAGGTTTACTTTCCCAACAAACTGTGGGGAAGTGAGTGATGGGCACGGTGAGCGATTTGACCAAGACATTGCAGCCATGGAGAAAAGATATCAAGGCAAATGGAGTCAATCAATGCTTGCTGACTATTGCTGGACAGTGACACGAGATACTTCATTTAATTAATGAAGACAAGAGGCCAGCTAAGAAGCAATAGCTAGACAATGAATAATGATTGTAACTAGAATAATGATTGTAACAGAATGACTGATTAATAATAATCACATGGTAATACTGTTACGTCCAGCGTCGTCCGCTCCTCCCGTGTGCCACGCCCACCTCGTTTACCTCCCGGGATTACCCATTGTTTCCAACTGTGCTTGTCTTGTGTACTTAGGTCTGCGTCTGCGTCTTTTCCGGCAGACGCGACATTGACGTTGTTCAATGTGTTGATGTGCCCCACAGAATAAACCCTGCCTACCCTTACTCCTGACTGGAATCTCTCCTTTCACCGCTCGCCGAACAGCGCACGCAACAAATACATGATGGCGTTTGCTTTTTGAATCATAACAGATGCTAATAATACGCCAATTGCTGTAAAAAAAAATAAAGGGTCTGTATTTAAATAAACATGAGCCACTAAACGATATACATATAGTGTATTTGACAATGTGCATGATCGCATAACTGATAAGATTAAACATCCTTTGATCTGTAGCCAATCAGTCTGTTTTATTGTCATACTAGAAATCAGCACACCAAAATGGATCAGAATTGGCTGATTTTATTCCCAAAGCAAACAACTTCCAAAAATTTGTACACCAGTGCAATCTGTGACCAGGCACAGATAAAAGAACAAAATGAAAGGTAAATGGCATCATGCATTCAAAATTTTTTGTTCATCTAGCGATTTTACTGCACTTTATACCAAAAACTTATCAGATCATGACTCATGTTGGAGAATAAAATGTTGTCTAATAAGCTCATTTTAACGTTTTACTTATAGACTTCCCTAATTGAATCTCTAATGGACAAGGATTAATGTTTTGAAAAAATTACTTTAATTAAATCCATACATTCATTTGCCAAAATTCATTACATCCATTACAAACTGGTTAAACAATCTCGTTCCTGGTTTGGCATCACTAGTTTAGTTCATTATACTGATAGTTTTGCAAATAAATCTGTTGTGTATAATGAATCACAGCATTTGCTAAAAAAATGGAGGCACATCATATCACCTCAGATACAGTGTCAGCGGCACTGCACAGTGCCCCACTGCAATCGAAAGGGTCCTGCTAACTTCTGCTTTTCCAAACTTTGATCATCATTTCCATCTTTCGATCTTCTCAGGGGCACCACAAAGGTGAGGATTTCAAGTTGGGGGCCCAATATCATGCTTTCATGGGGCCCAGAATGTGTAGTGGGGCCCCTGGATTTGGTGGTAATGGTCTCCCAAAGACCATCGTCCCTCAGGTACTTATGTTTTCCTTGTCGTCCTCTGTCAGGCAGACATCTGGGCTTTGGTTTTTCTCAGGTCTATCGTCACACTTGTATTATTACCTTTCACATCACAGAAAAGGATGTGTTATGATCCATTTGCTTAGTGGATGTTTATTCTGGGCAGAACTGACAGACCTTTGTTTCTGCTGCTTTATTAATTCATCCAGTTTAAATTTTAACTGCGTCTCTGTGGTGTTGGAAAGAAACAGAACTTATGTCTAATTCTGGGTATAACTGAGAAGGCTTCAGAAAACAACATATCCCCCACACATAACTCTAGCCTTTCAGGCCATTAGGCTCATGCTCAGATCTTGCCTTGATTCCAGGAATATATGGGGAGCATAACTAGGGTCATGCTTCATTTAGCCAATGATATGTTTTGAATCTGTGAGTGACAAGGGAAGTAGTCCTCAGGGATCCAATCAACTTTTAGCTGAGGTCTGTGTCCCTGTGGCCCTGCCCCCATATATACACCTGGACTAAGAAAAGATCTTGTTGTCTAACTACATGGCCTATATGTTCTGTTTTGTCTGTTCTTCTCTCTTATGTCAGATACTCTGTAAAGGGTTCTGCTCACGTGAGATATGCTTCACCTATTAATCTCTATACTTCCATAACAGAATTCTGGCAATGACATTAACCTTTACCATTTAGTTGCCTCTCCATTGCTGCACCAAATGTTCCTTGGCACTTTACTATTTCTTAGAATTATACCCCAAATGCATGACTGCTCCCAAACATTTGATTTTCCATGTGTCATTTTTCACTCAAGCCGCAGCTGTGTTTTGAGTGGGAAGTGATAACTGTAAAGGGTGAAGGGGGGGGGGGGGGGGCATACCCGTCATTGCAGAGGTGCCCACTGCAGTATTTACCCAGGGGACCGAATTTAGTGAGTGCTCCTTTTCTTAACAGACAATCATGAATTTAAATTCTGCAACACCTGTTCACTTTATCCTGTCTTTGGGAGGAAATCTCACGACAACACAGGGAGATCATGCCAACACAGGGAGATCATGCCAACACAGAGAGAACATGCCAACACAGAGAGAACATGCCAACACAGGGCACTAACTCAAATACTGGCATGCAGAGTTGCGAGGCACCCGTGCCAAACCCTGAGGTTGTCAGTCTTATTCTACTTTAGGGACCCTAAGCGAGGCCCTTAACCCCCAGCAGTTCCAGGGACTGGCTTACCCTGCCTTCTCGATTCTATGTTGCTTTGGATAAAGGTACCAGCTACATAAAATTAATATAAATGCATGCAAATGCTTCACAGCCTGCTTTCAATATCCCTGAGGTACACCTGCGTCGAATCAAGGCTTTGTCTTAACTACCCCAGGGCACCAACACACCCCTGGTCAGCTATTATTCTTTCATATTGAAAGGCTGTACTTTAGTCATTTAAATTACACTTAAGCATATCTGCAACATTGTGTGTCCCCCCTTTAATATGCCCTTATATTCATGAGCTCCACATAGGGGGCCTGGGGGTAATGAGGTGTTTATCTGCATATTTTTAGTAATGGTACTAATTTCCAAGACATAACAACAAAGCAGAAACACTATAATAGCTTTTTTAATATAGCTATTCTGTCCAGAGAACTCTAGTGAGATAAAAAATAACAGGTAACAGTGATACAGTGAGAGACAAACTCACCGTTCTGTGGGATTTAAGAGATATCTCTTATTCATTCCACACATTATTTTTATTTAAAAACTCATGACAATCTCAATATAGCCGATAATAGTAAATATTTTAATAAAGTGAAATTTTAATAACCAAAACCCGGAGGCATAGTCTTATCTATGCTGGCAGGGCTGCTATCATCTAAAATGTGCTACTGGGATTCAGAGCATTGAACAGAGGTGTGGATGCATCACTCTAGACGAGCTCTTTAAGGTGCTAGACACAAAAATGAAACAAAAAAAAACACAGGCTGGCTGTCCGACTGATCTCTGGATGGCTTACAGCCAATGGAACCCCTTCAATACAGGCTGGCATGACTAGTGTGTCTGACACTATCTAACCCATTTCTGAGAAGGTGCCACTGTTGAGCCCCCGGGGGGGGGGGGGGGGGCGCCG
>JABFDZ020000050.1:14436167-14450348 GCA_019775955.2 Pollimyrus isidori | reverse complement strand
AGTTATTTTTGATAAAACCAAAAGTTCCTTGCCATACTGTTCTTGTAATAAATGAGAAGCAAATTACATTTGACTCCGTGACTCTGATCCGCGAAACAATCCGAACCGTGAGTCTTTTGATCCGTTGCACCCCTAGTTAACAGAGTCATTGGAAATGGATATTTGGGACACCATCATCTTAAATATAGGTAAAACATACAAGAGAACTACAGCAAATTGACTAAATGTGATATGTTTTGCTTTTTGTGCATGCTTGGAACACTGAGCTGTTGAACAGAAATGTGTGAATAAATAAAAGCAGCTCTTATCAAGTAGCCATGCAGCTCTGTCGCTAGATAGCACTATTTCGGTAGATGAAGCTATCCAACTGTAAAGGACAGGGCACAGCGTGGACTTTCTACGTACCGGCCAAGTGAGCGCGGAGACATGGGCTAATTATGCGATCAGCCTCAGGTTTAGTACATCCGACATTACACGACTAGGTACAGCGTGCGCTATCTATGGAACGGCTAAGGTGCTATTTATGTTTTGCTCTTTCACGTATGTATAGACATCAGTCTCTGAATGTTCTTGTTCTGTCGTTCATCACTAACACATCATTTCTTTTGTATCTCTCAAACCTGTCATGCGCTTTTAAAATAAACCTTTATGGTGAAAGCCTGTATTTGAAATTCAGTCAATATTGCTGGTGAATGAGAACAAACGCAATCCTTCTTCCACCATGCCAAACTCAGCCTTAATGCAGACTTGCAATAATATGCACTGTTTCTGATGGGGGTCAGCAGATGTGTCTTCACAGGCTCAACTGGTGTTTTGGAGGACAGTGGACATTTTCTATACTCCACAACTTTAAATCCAGATGCAGAGATATTACTACAACAGCCTCTAACAGCAGCCATTGTCCTCCAAAGAATTCTAGCAGTGGTCCAGGTTTTTCTTTCATCTTTTCTGTTTTCAGCAACTAGGTTTCTCTGATTTTTTTTTTTTATGAGCCAGCCAATTCTCTGCAAATATAAAGCATCTCTTCTAGGACTCCATTTGAGAAGGGAAAGGTAACATTTCACAAGGAGGACTGGATCTCACTGTCATGTTATTCCATTTAAAAAGTTCAAATAAAGAGTTTTAATGCATCAAAGGGCCTTTTCATTTCAAGCTCCATTTACCCCTCTCCACAATGATCTGGTATCACCTCTTGCCTGCATGGTGTCATGTGTATGCGGCATAATGTTCATACAGCCTCTATACGTTTGTTTGAGGTGCAAACCCTTCAAAAATTCCTACAATAAATGGGTCACACGAATGGATACACACAGATACCGATGAAGTAGTGGCTTCATACATGCCTGATCTGGAGAATGAAAAAATAATCACTTTGCACATTTATTCTCAACTGCTCCACTTGATTTAGGCATTACAATTGGAATGTTGATAAGATCAGCACATCCAATTAGCCTCACCATGTATTGGATAAAAGCATGTTTCTATTTGAAGCCCCATTCAAAGCATTTCCCTGCTTATTGATACTGAATACATGTTGAAGACATGAACACTTTTCACGACAGGGGCATCGCTAGAGTTGTTTTGGGGGACTTTAGCCAATGCTAATTAGCACCTAGCCACAAAGGAATTAAATTAAATAGCAAGATAATTAGTTTAAATAGTGTGTTCTCGTTGACTTTCATTAAAATTCCCTAGTAAAGGCTCATGTCATCAGTCGCTAGTGACACTCATCATTCACGATCTTAATTTTTTCCCCCTAATATAGTAAAAACACAGATTACATATAAACATAATGACCAAAGACTGTCATAGGACAGAAGGGTGTTATAAAGTGTTTGAACATGAACAGACTCAGAGAATCAAGAGAAGGATGAAAAACATGCTTGATCTGATGGAAAAAGAAAAACAAACAAACAACACCAACTAACCCTAATGCGCTTTGCTACACACCCACCCACGTGTGTCTCTGAAAATCCCCGGCAACGTTCCAGTATGGAGCCAGTTGTCTGTAACTTTGCAGAAGCAGTGATGCCCGCAGCTGCAGGCTCACTGGCTCGGTCACGAGGCTAGCTGTCACCATGCCGGCCCATCCGGCTCGTCCCCGCGGGCTTGGCGACACGCTTGCACACGACACACCGCTTCTAATTGATATCTGCTGGCAGAGCTAACGCCTCACGTGGGACCGGGTTCCCATTAATGATCCGTTGTGAGGGTATAAATTAAGCGAGAGAGATAAAGGGCGTACAAATGCGCGATGGGGAGACGACGGGATTCTGAGCAGCTGCTCTGTCCGCACTTTTCTACTGCTCAGCGCTTTGAATTGTCGAGCAATTATGGCAGCACTTTTGTTTTGTATGTTGGCTAAATATGTGTTAATGTATCACAGAAACACAGGCAGTCTTTCATGCTGCTTGAATGTGGTTAAGTGGCTCCCAGGGGCCGTGAGGCAGATCCTTTGGAACGGCTACTTCAAAAGTTCAAGAATTGTATTGGGAAAAAAAATTGTTGAGACCTCGCTCGTACTTTTTGCCATAATTGTTTTAAAAATTTTTTAGTAGAAATAATTAAATATATAAATTCTTTAATTAGTTCTGAATACGCAAAGTGTTCACATTTCACCTTATTCCTAATTAATTAGAATTTTTTTAGTATATAATTTGAGTGCGCAATCCACGAAAGAAAATTTTTTCGCAAATGCCTTGATTAACAACTTCTGTTGAAGTTCTTTTTTATTATTTTTTTCATGCAATCAGCAATTCAAATATGCTAGAAAATGCCTTAAGCAAAAATGAGGGTATCCTATACATGATTTAGTTGTTTATTCAGAGAACAGTTCTCCTTTTCATTTAAGATGCTTGTTTTTTACTTTAACACATGCACGTTAAAGCTGATTTCCTGTATCTAGGGCACAGGAACAAAGTGACCATAAAATAAAACTTGACTTGCTGATAATATTCTCCCCATAGAGTTTTGAGGTTATTTAGACCTGCGCCAAAGAGCATAAACTTAAGAAGAGGCAGTTATGAATGTCAGCCATCTAAAAATAGATGCTTTTTGCTTTCAAACCCCAATGTGTCTTGAAATCTTCACTACCTGTACTTCTCTACTTGACACTGCAGGTTACAGGAGCTGGTAAGATAGTCACGACTGTAGCACACGCAGGTTTGACAGACAGGATTAGCATGGACAGCAGGCTTACACAGTGATACAACACAGGTTCTCTTTTATCAGACTAACACAGCTTCTCTGAGAAGGATTTATGGTAAATGCTATAGACAAGTATGATTATATGGGAAGCTGACGTGCACCAATTTTATCATTAGTCAAAAGGTATAATGAAATGATTAGCATTTTCATTTTACATATTTTGTATTATAGCGCCCCCCACCCCCTCATAAATGGCTTTTGACTTTTTTTTTCATAAGAAATTCAGCACTAGACCAAGATAAGCAGATTCAACGATAGATGGATGAATGAATGAATAAATGACTGAACGAATATTTCATATTTATTATGGATGGTACTATCAATATGTTCGTAGCTTTCAAAATGGCATAGGGACGGATTCTGCGCTTAGTATATATTTGCATCAATAGAGCATAAAAAGTCTCACAGAAAGGTCTTCATTAGAGCTTGGGATAAGTAAGAATCACATAAACACACATGTACACTCTCTCTCTCTCTCTCACACACACACACACACACACACACACCCATTCACCACACACAAGTGCCTCCCCTTCAGCTTCTTTAGGCAGACATGTATTCCCACTGGACATTCGATATATTGCCACAGCCTACCAGTGTACCTCAGTCCAGGGCTGAGAAGTTGGGTACAGAGTGCAGGATCATTCACCATGAATGCTTTGTTGCCCCTTTTGGCTTCGGGGTTAAAGAAAGATACCTTCATACCAAGGGAAGGAAAGATGCAAGCAGCCCTAGTGTCTCCACAAAGTAGACAAATCCAGTCCGTTATTTAAACTGAAGGCAAGATTTCTGAACCCTGAGTTCATAACCTTCAAGGAATTTACTTTGAGTAATTATACATATATATAATTTATATATATATATATATACATATATAAATTATATATATGTACCAATTACTACTGAAGTATAAATCAAGAATAAATATACTCACTAAATTTGGTAAAAGAGGCATCACAATTCAGTAACAATGAACAAATATGAGATCTGTATTAAAGTTTTGTTACTTACTTGTTCCTTCAATAGATCCTTCAGTAGTTCACAAAGGTTTGCAGTATTAATAAATGTAGTAACAAATACTCGTACAGTAACTTCTTGAGATAATGTGTTATGATTGATTAAATATAAATTAACATGAGATTAGATAACTAATAGCATAATACTATATTATCTGTGCCCCACCAATAAAGTGTTACCACAAATGTTCATGTTACCTTTCCCATTTCGACCACGTGGCATTAGAACCGATTTGCAGCGTGATATAACGTGTTATAGCAGGATTGACTGTACAGTAGCTGCCTTCTCACTGCCTGTCCCTCTTTAAATCACCTTCACGTTCCCTGCTGATTACCACCGGCCTCTCAGATCCAGTATCTCAGGAATAACAGGAACTGGCTAGCTAAGAGTGACCCCCCCCAAACAGGGACACGTCAGGATAAGTACAGAAGTACAGTTACAATTCCACCGGCAGCCGCAGAAACATACAAGTGAAGTGGAATATTTGCAGCCTACATGAAACGTAAAGCACAGAATAGTACCAAAAAATGACTGATGGATGGGGACAAAAATGGTGGTTTTCCTTGTGTAAGCTGCACCCCACTGCACTGACAGAGATACCCACGCCTGGTTGGCCCGGGTTTTCAAAATGATTATTTGACTAATTAAATTTGACCTGACTTCCCACACTGATTCAGGTTTGACTATAAAAGCGGAAAATTACCCTTCATAGGATCAGATCAATGTCAACCAGCAAAGAAAACACCTATATGTTTTACTGATACTGTATCTTCATGCTAGTTATTAGTGCCAGTTAGACCCCTTTAACCCTGGAAAGTAATCATTCAGTATGTCTTGTAGGCAAGAAGAACATTTTGCTAAGGATATGACTTCATAAGATGTTCACTTAACAGAAAAAGCGAATGATCTCATTTTTGTACTGATTTTTAATGTGCTGTGATTGTCATTGACCTTCAATTTAGACAAATAATGTTTCCATGGGTATTTCCAGTATTTTCCATCTAAATTTTTGTAAACAGATCAAGTTTTTCTTTTATGTTCATTTTTTCCCCATTTCACAGAAGAGCCATTAAGGGGCTGATTATCTAAGGCTCAGCCAGTGATATCAGGCAGGAGGATGTGGGTTCGCCTGCACTTGGGGCCATAAGAGCTCACAGGAAAGCGCTGGGTCATTTTCCCGCATTGTTACCGAAGCCAAACAACAGCAACCAAAGGGCCACGGGCACCTTTCCCGTGTAGCACCGGTGTTTTGGACCAAGCCGGCGCCGACTCATAGCTGGAAGCAGAAAATGGCAGAGGAACGGGCACTTCCTTCGATCTGACTCGTGCCAGAACAGCAACATGGGACATTACCAGCCCAAACACTGCCTGTAGCTGCAACCTATACCAGCTGGTTATTTAACCCCCCCTGAGCCACCCCCCACCCCCCAAACCTGCTTTCTTGTCATTTTCCTCCTCCCTAGTTTTCATTTTTCACCACCCAGCTGCCCAGCTGCACATCCCTCCCAGAACCCCAGTCCCTCTCACCTCCTCTGCATCCCCTGGTTTTGGAGGAGCTGATGCAGAGGGAGGACCCATCCCCTCCAGCAGCCCCGACAATTGCTGGCCATACTCATTTCCCAGCTGTACTCATTTCCAGGTCGTACTCACTTCGCGGTCGTACTCATTTCCAGGTTGTATTCATTTCCAAGCTATACTCATTTCCAGGCCGTACTCATTCCCCGGCCGTACTCACTTCCCGGCAGTACTCATTTCCCAGCCGTACTCACTTCCCGGCCATACTCATTTCCAGGCCATACTCATTCCACGGCAGTACTCATTTCCTGGCTGTACTCACTTCCCGGCCATACTCATTCCACGGCAGTACTCATTTCCTGGCTGTACTCACTTTCCGGCCGTACTCATTTCAAAACCTGCCTCTCAGGGGTCTGGGCTCATAAACCTATGTAAAGTTATTGTTGTCATTGTATATAATTTCTGTTAGTCGTCTCTGTTTTATTGCTGTCTATCAAGTGCGAATGGCACTTGCCAGGCTGGCACTGTAAATAAGTAATTGTTCTTAATGCTTTGCCTGGTAAAATAAAGGTTTAAATAAATAAATTAAAAAAAAACCCATCACTCTCGGTCTGCTTCTGTACTCTCACTCCACATCACATTATTCAATGATTTATAATGTCATATTAGTTTATAATTCAACGGACACCTTTATCCAAAATGATGTACAATTGAGAAGGCAGGGTAAGCCAGTCCCTGGGGCTATTGGGGGTTAAGGGCCTCGCTCAGGGGCCCGATGGTTACATCACTGTGCCGACCCTGAGATTTGAACCGGCAGCCTTCCAATCACAGCAAACAAGCACATACCTCCTGGATATTATAAGTATATAATAGTGTAAAATTTCGCATATAAGGCAATTAGATTGAATAAGTTTGGGCAAAATGATCCATACAAATTAAGGACTTGAGGATGGAATGGAGACTTTATTAGTTTTCGGTGAGGAATGAGCAAAGCACCACTGTTTCAACTTTAATTAAAGGAGGCCACAGCCAGGACAGGTAATATGGGAGCAGCTGTTATCAGAAGGTTGCCAGTTCGAATCCCAAAATCATTAGAGCGATTTCACTGTTGGGCCTTTGAGCAGGACCTCAACCCCAAGTCGCTCCAGGGACAATCTAACCCTGCTTTCTCAGAATAATAATAATTAAAAAAAACATTTCCCACTTTGGGCAATAAATGAAATGTAGATGTAACATGTGAACTGGGATTCTAAACAAAAGACAAAGTTATTAGAAAATAATGAGGAATGATTCTTCATTATTAGAATGAACACAGGACTTTGAATATGTAAAATCAAAATTCCAACAACTGCATTTGATTAATGAATTATTAACCAAATCATGGAATCCCAGGAAAAGTCATTTGGTTCCTTGTACTCCAGTCAGATGGCTCATAAATCATGTCAAATAAGAGTTATGCTTCTTTTTTTCTCCCGTGGCACGGGCCCCTCTTCTCTCCGATCCGAAAGGCATTAACAGCCAAGACCAATCTTTGAGCCTGGTGTCAGCATGTCAGGGACTGAAAAACAACAGGTAACAAATCATACGGTGTGACAGGAAAGTGACAGGAAGGCGATACCCGCCATTGATTCTGAGCCATGTGTCTACAGTGCCACTATTACACAACCGCCGTGATTCCCCTGAAGGATGAGAATTATGGAACGCCGGCATGTTCCTCCGAGATTGGGTTCCTCATGACAGGATATAGCGAAGATGTCACTAAAGCGTGACGCAGCATGGCATGGCTGTGAGCAGCATCTCTGATTGTCTAATCGAACCTGATTCCAAAACGGAGGAACTTTAATTACCCGCACTGGCCACGCATTATAAGGCAACACAGTCACAAAGCCAAGAACGCCGATTCCCAACACTGACATCCTGGGCTGGGTAACTGAGCGATGATGTAAGAAGCCCTGAAGTACGACCCAAGCTGACCAGGTCATTCTGGATGAATCTTTCAGTCAGGGATGCAATAGGCTGAAACATTTTGCCCGCGCACACTCCCAGGGCCTGGTATGCCAGATGCCCCTCCAGCCCTGTTCTGAGCAGCACCACAAGCCTCTACCCACCATAAACATGCCTACAGCACATCCTTTACTCATTTTTATAGACTTTGGACTCGCGCTTTCTGTTTGCTGCACTATAAATGAGCCTGGAACCTCACCGACTCTGGCTAGTGGACGATTACTGGCATCTCAGCAGAGTCCAGCGTACCCTCTGCCGTCACGGGGGGTGCGGGTACCGTGGGTGGCACGCCTCGTGCTTTTCCACGCTCGCTATTCCCCTTGTTAATGACTGCCCCTGCCATCCATCAATCTCCTTTCCCTGCGGCCCGGGAAAGCGAGGAGGCAAACCTGCAGATTGGACTGCGTGTCTCTGCTCTATCAGGCACTGGGCTAAGGACACCGTGAACCGGCTGGAAGTGGCGCTCAGAGCCACCGAAAGAAGCTAAGAGGACCAACTCTATAGTTGCAAGTCATTATCCCTCAGGAATATTCCTGGAGGCTGCAGGCACAGTGACATGCACTGCCTTTGCTGAAGGAGACCTAAGCGTTTACAGGAAAAGCAGAAAGCAATAGCCATCTAGCAATTTTATGGCGGAACATTTTTCAATGTGGTCATTTGCAATAACCAAGCATGAGAGACACCTGTTGTCTTGGCTTGGAAGACTAGCATATGCACCAATCGTCTGGTCGAAAGCAGTCAACAGGCCCAACTGAGAATCTCTGGGATAACACACTGATTCAAGATTAATTAAACACTCCTTAATGAGACATATTTGGTGTAAATAAACCATAAAAATTAATTTAGACTTCCAACCATTAATAAAATCCAGCCATTATTAATCAGACTTCAGCTGTGTTGTTACATGCATAATTAACACTGGACCTAAGGAAATATTAAAAATCAGTATACATTTAAATTCAGAAGTGTCAAACAACAATAATACTAATTATAATGAGAAGGAAGTTGCACGGCGGGTAGTTGCACTCTCAGCGGGTCTCCTGCAAGAAGATCTCACACTTCGTTAGTACCTTTTCTCTGCATTTAACCGTTTTCATTGACAGCTTGACGTACTTAAGTTTGAGAAGAGCACCAGCATGACTGTGTTTTTGGATGTGAAGAAGGCATGGCGGCATTCTCAGGGTCTCTGGGAGAGAACCCCATGCTATCAGATAGGAGACACGTTCACACTCCCCCGTCCCCCCTGCCGACCTCTACTTCAGGAAATCTCTCCATCTGCTACCACTATAGCATAGCTAGGCTAGCATGCAAATGCACACTGCGCTGCACTGGAGGCCCTCAAAGTTTTATTTATTTATTTATTTTTTGGTCAAAGTAACAGCCCTGGCCCCCTGATGGCGACTCGACTCTACAAAAGCAGAAATTTGCAAGTGTAAAATGTGCTTCTCCCTGGGGTGCCAATTAAAAGTTCCCCGGGCTAAGAAGCGGGTCTAGTCCGCCGTTCCTTCTGCCGCGCCGCAACTTCTAACAAACTCTGCAAATCTACGAAATACCAACCTATTAACACCAAGGAACTCAATTATAAAGGGGGGGGAAATCCCATTAGTCACGCATTAGTCATAAATTACTGAATAATTTCAAACATTTACATTATAATCAAACATCTGCTATTCCTGAATCATTGTCATATGCTTGTGCTAAAGTAACGGCCTGAATCCAGAACAGAGATATGTTTACCCAGCTCTGCACCTCTTTGTCTGTCTCCCCGCAGCAGACCAGGGGGACCCAGCAGATGCACAGCCCCATTTATCTCGCCACCATTTTTCTCTACGGGCCGATTGTAGGATCTTTTTAATGTGCGGGGCATTTCAGGGTATACACGATTCATATATATGGGCCAACCTTATCATTAGTTATTGATACGTTTTATATCGGTGAGTGACAGGAGAGGGGCACTCCAGCAGCCAAACAGGTTTTAAGTTGGGGACAATGCCCCATGTGGTCCCACCTCTGTATACACCGCTGCCGATTGTCACAAGCTTTAATAGTCCCAGTCTTTGCAGACTCCTGTGCAAATGCCATCTGCACGTCGGACCTCTGACCGCCATGCAAAGTTGTCATGTCCCTCCTCAGAGACATGCATTGTAAAGCGTTTTACGGTAGACAGAACCTGTGCGGCGTGAAAGTGTAATCCGTCTTAGTTCTTTGTGGGAACATTTCGGAGACTCGGCGAAGAGGGAGTCTGGATTTAGGCAGCGCTTCATTAGGGATTCCCATCCCAGCAGGAGGCTGGAACGTTGACCTTTCAACACTGAAAACAAACCATTAGTAATGCAGTGAGTTCTGAATACAGAAATGTAAAGAAGAGCTGCTTTTGATGATCTCCTCCTCCAAAATAAACACAAGCAAAGCTGCTCCCGGCATGAACAAAGGGGGTTTCTGCTGCCAGGTTACCTTGAAGAAAAAGACCCAGAGCTCTACATCATGACCCCGAGAGGTGGAACAAGCTGAAATGAGCAAAAGTCACCGAGTTCACTCTTCATCGAAACATACGATGACTGCAACCTGCTTCGGAAATATTTTCAACAACACTTTACTTGACAATCTCATCTATAATGCGCTGTAGATACCATTATAATGCATTATAATACAGTAATTGGTAACAGCATTAAGGATGTTTAGTACTGCATTATGAAGCTATCTATTGTGCATTATAAATGAGAGCCTCATAAAGCATTCGTAATAAACACTGCTAGAATGTGTTGTCTTTTTATAAATATGTTTTACCATGTTTATAATGCTTCATTAATGTATTATAATGTGTTATGAATAGATGTGGAAAGTTCCGGTCCAAAAAATGCAAATCCAGACTAAAGTTTTATTTAAACCAACCAATTGAGTGCTCTATAACTGTGATTCTTTGTACTCAACCGGTTAGCTAAAGCAGAATCTTGATCTTAAATTTTTAATTTCGGTAAATGAACTTTCCACCTCTGGATATGAATGGGTTCATACGATATTAAAGACATGGCATTCGTAAAAAAAGTGTTACCATACTTTGTTATATTTTCTTATGAACTTAATCCTGACTTTTTATATGTTTTTGTATTTTTAATACATATTATTTGTTATTTCATTTGGTTATCATTCTGCCTTGTTTATTACACAGAGTACAGTAGTCACAGTTTCATTTTCCTGCTGGTGTACCACTGCATTTAATGCACGTGACAAATAAAATCTAGAATCCTGAAGTAATCATAACATCTATTAACTGCAAAACAAAGTGAGTAAACCGCCTCCAGTTGCAGGATTATTGTAGCAAGTTCATGTACTCAATAATTCATTTCAATTTTTCACTATTATTCCTACAACATTTTCCTGCTTTATCTCATGGCCTGCTGAGAGACTATGGCAGAAAATACTATAAGTCAGCCCAGCTATTGAGATGCCTATAATCCTTCATACTTCCTGATAATCATACAGGCATATGAATAAGAAAGACAGTCCTCAGTATCTTTTGTGAGACTCTGGCAGATAACCGGCAACAGCCGCTAACTGTAGCCATGGGGGACCTCAACGGAGACTGTGGCAGCAGCATTCTAGCTGAGACCAAAACATGAGGCGATCTGTCTATAACACCATGCTGACAGGGCGTTATTATCTCAGGTGTCCAGCACCCCCATTTCAGACAGAGCAGCGAGAAATATTATACAAAAGAGGTCTAGTAGGACAAGCAGCCATGACAGTGCCAAAACAGCCTTTTGAGGTGTGCTTACTGTCTATTAGCTGCAACATCCTGCCTGGCAAGTCACCACACCTCTTTTCCAACTGGGCCATACTAGTGAGGCCTGTAGGGGGCGCCAGAGAAATCACCAAGATGCCAAATTTGCTTCTAAATAGACCAGATGCTACTTTCTGTCCCACATACAATCTCCTGAAAGAAAATATTTGGCTTTAGCTGAAAATTTCACTTGGCAGTTTGACTAAATGCATCAGGACTACCTGTTCCTGGCTTCCTCCTCTAGCGCTTTTTGGGTTGCACGTCCTGGAGTTTAATGAGTCCCTTGGTCAAAAGAGGAGGGGCTTGCATTCCACTTCATTAACCAATCACAGTCTTTGCTGTATGGCATTACAACATTAATTAAATACAGTGTTTTATGTTAAGTGGCAAGGTGCACAAATTTCAGACTAACAGTCATACAATGAAGAATGTGATTGTCTACAATAGTGAAACACATCCCCCTCCCCTGTTGGTCGAACCCAGCAAAATCAGGATCTGATACTGCACCAATAATTAAAGAAATAAGTTGTTAGAGAACTCCATCCATCCATCTGTCCGTCCGTCCATCCATCCTTCTCTCCATCCATATTCCATGACTACTTCTCAACACTGGAATGTTGAGTGAGGAAAAACAATATTTAAATGTATGACTTTCATGGAGCACTCCACTTATTATTAAACATTTATTTTCAAATAGAAAATTGCCTTTAATAAACCCTTTTATTATGGTAATGATGGACCATATTTGGATTCAATTAATATTAATGGTTATTCATGGAAGTGAATATATATGAATAGTTTGATAGTCAGTGGCCTCAATAGAAATGTAAAAAGATTGATAAGCAGATAAATGGCCAAAGGGGTGGTATACAAGCCATCATGAATCATTTAAGCTTTCAGCTTAAATTTACGCTATGTGAAAATGGCACTTGAAGGAAGGATAAATACCATATTTTAAAAGGTTACAGCATTGTGAAAGGTTACAGTATTGCAAAATGTTACACGACTTTAAAAGATTACAGCATTGTGAAAGGTAGCAGTATTGTAAAAAGTTACACTATTTTAAAAGGTTACTGCATTGTGAAAGGTTACAGTACTGCAAAATGTTATACTATTTTAAAAGGCTACAGTACAGTGAAGGGTTACAGTATTGCAAAACATTACAGTATTTTAAAAGGTTACATCAACATTGTGAAAGGTTAGAGTGTTGCAAAAAGGTTAAAGAAATATTTACTTTAACATATAGGACTAACTGTAGAACAATAGATAAATCAGATCAGAATATATCTATAAAAAGAAGGCTGATGTTTGATACTAGGCAAAAATATTTATTTAATCAGAAGTACTTATACTGTCCAATTTGGTTGTAAAATTTCTGATCTTTTTATTGTTCTTTAGAATTACTACAGTTCTCCACTAAATATTATATTATCCATCAGTACTTAACAAATAAAGACAGATAAAGACCGTTTGTAGATAATTATTGCAAAACTGCATAGCATCATCTTGAAGAAATGACTGATTATACAGTCACTCACAAATTCACAGATAGAAGATTGAGATAATGGAACTGTGTCATTAACTATCACGGCAGAGAATAAAAAGCTAAGAACACAGGACATACATTTTTATAAAGGTATAATAAAGAAAAATCCAAAAATAATTACGTCAATGCCACCAATGTAAAATTAATCTGGGGTTATTTTAATGCAAATTATTGTTTTGATTACAAATTTTCAGTATTTATTACTGAATAATTAAAAATAATGTATGGAAGAAATGCATTGATACTACTGGTATTGATATAAAGAGAACATTGGCTAAAGATTTTGAGGAATTAGCATGTTTCCTGTTACCAATGTTTAATAAAATACAAAATAATCAAGGACTGCAATTAAATTGTCTAAAATAAAAGGATTATTTCATTATTCAATGTATTGAAATTAAAACATACATATACAGTTGAATGCCAAAGAAAATATCTTAAGGCATTAATTGAGATAAAGACATTCATTACACAGTTTCTAATGGAAAACGAGTTGATTTATTGTAAACTAAATTTGCTTCTCATTATTCTGAAATAAACGTGCATGTCATTTAGCCAGTCTCTCCAAAATACAGCCGCAGAAAAAATTAAGAGACCACTCTATATTTTTAAATAAATTTGCATTCTTAAATTGTGGTTTAATTCCAGTTCTGCTGGACGAAGGCTACACTGAGCACCAGGATGCTTCAAGGTTAAAATCTTTTTAAGAGAGCAGCACACAAAAATAAGGTGAAGCAGGAGACACTGGGAACAATCAGAAGCCAGACAGGTGAAGGGTGGAAATGACATTATAATGCCAGAGATGATCATTAACTTATCTGACAGGTTTGTATGAATCGTAGGATGGCATAAAGTGACCTTCAAAAGGAATGGGGCACATTAAGTGCAGGTGTGAAGTGCCCTGCGAGGACAGTGTGTATCAGGCTCTTGGAAGCTGGACTGAAGTCGTATAAAGCAAGGAAGAAGCCCTTCATTACGGAGAAGCAGGGAAGAACCAGGCTGCAGTTTGCAAAATTATTCACAGATGCACACCCTGTTACGCTCCAGTCTAGGGTTGGAGCCCAACAAAGTGAAAGGGAAGGAGGGACTGGGAAGGACAGGACAACCAAAG
>JABFDZ020000050.1:14390888-14433108 GCA_019775955.2 Pollimyrus isidori | reverse complement strand
CTGCGATGGGCTGGCCCCCCATCCAGGGTTGTGCCCGTTGCTTCCGGGATAGGCTCCGGACCCCCCGCGACCCAGTAAGGATAAGCAGTTTGGAATATGGATGGATGGAAGACAGGGGGACTCCAGTACCACATCCAGTGCATTTGGCAAATGATGGCAGTTATCCAAGCAAATCAATTGACTTCAAAATCTGTCAATAGCTGCTGGCTGTTGAATATTGGCTAAAGAAACCCCAGTAAGCACAGAATGAGGCTTTATATGAAAAGGACAGAGCCAGACCAATTGCACCGTGAATAAGTCACTAATGGGAACGAGCAGTAGATATTCCCAGGTTCTTGGATGTTTTTTTGGCCAAAATGAAGGCAATCGGCTGCAGAAAGGCCAGCAGAACAGAATGAGATGTGGATGCGCAGCTGTGAAAGCCCTCAGGCAGCCAGAACATCAAAGGAAGACTGCAGGAGAAATTACAAAACTGTGCATATATAGAAAGACAGGTCATATACCATTGTATTCAATTAGCTTAATGGGAACTCAACAGCAACAACGATATCAAAACAGATTGCTTTTCTGTTAGGATTTAAACACCTAGCATGTCTCTAAGCATTCACATAGAGATAAACAGGCATGTCGTTACCATTTACTGCTGTACTCAATAAAAAATAAACAAAGTTTGTAGGCAGCAGAACCAAAGGGGTTATATGTAAATGAAATGAAAAAGCAGCATTAAAGAGAAATTAAGTCACTGGGCAATTACCAGCACCTGCTAAACTGTAACTTCATACTGGGCAATATGCATGAATAAAAAATACATTTCTCGCTGCTCCCGTAAATTTCATAAATGGAGCTTCTTGGTACAATATGGGGGAAGTTACTTGATTGGTCAGACAGACAGTTGTCAGATATTTTATAATAACTCAAAAGAAATAATGCAGCTTGAAATAGTTTCCAAATGGTTGCATCAACTACTGTTAGTCAAGGTTATAGCAGAAGAGTGAAAAAAGCTAATTTCCTGTGTCTTGTTGCTCCACCGTAGGAAACTGGACGCCGAGGGTCCGATTGTAGGTCACTGATCGCTTTCCCAATCCAGTCCTCAGGGGCCCCCAGTTAGACACCACACTTCCACCTCAAGGTCAAAAGAAATAAATGTTACATTGCATGCATAGGGGAGGCCTGACATTCTCAGGATAGCACCTTATCCAGAGGCCAAGGGGCCCCATCAAAAAGCCAGAGACGCAAACCCTGAACACTGTCCCCACATGAACAAAATAAGCAACATCCAGAGCATTGAGTATCAAATATTGCTTTGTCAGATCAAAATGAGCACTTTAGAAATGCAATTATAAAGGAAGCTACTACTCTCCCCTTTCTGCTGATTTTACTATGTGATATGCCACACTTTTTCCATGTTCCATGAGAGGTAATTTAATTTCAAACAAAAAGTATTTCTTTATAGCCCGAAACACACTTACACGGCATGAACCTGATTCTCCAGGGCCACAGATAGAGAGTGATTTAATGAAGCCCAGGAAGTTCCCCAGAACAGAGGCCTTTGAGAAGCAGGCACCCCCAGTGCAGGCAGCTCAGCCGAGATGATGGAGCATCTTAAGCCTGGCTGCAGGGCCTCCCGCTGGAGAAACCCAAGTCACATGCAAATGTCAGGACGCGACTCTGCCAGCATCAGTTTTTTGTGGGCCTGAGCGTAATTACATTATCCTCCACCTGAGAAGAATTACTGTGATGGGAAATGCAAGACTGTTTTAATCAAGCAGTCAAATTGCACACATATTCGGAAGTCATAATTCAAAGTAAATTCACAGCAAATTACACTGGTCCATTATAAAATTAACTGTCTTAATTGAAAGATTTGTCTCAGACCTGGAGGTATAAGGCCTTGTATGACTTTTCCATGATTAAGAACATTCTGATTATCATGTAAGAGAGTTGAGACTGAAAAAAAATCTATTTACAGCCTGTTATTAATGTTCTGACACTCACATTATACATAAGCCATGCTGTTACTTTGTATCCAACAGTAACAACTGTGAAGCTGATCTATGCCAGACCCGTCCCATTATCTGTACAGTCCTTCTCCTTTTTATCACTTAGTTAACATGATTAAAGGTACATTGCATCTTTAAATTGTTCTTGCCCTTGCTACATGATGATGTGTAATTCCAGGTGCTTATAGGGAAAAGCTTACACTCAATGGGTACCAACAAACAGGCAGCATATGTTCATTGGTCTCTGTCCCATTAGAGACTAACCCATGTGCACATGTTTGTATTACACTGCTGACTGCAGAACCAAGAACTTAAACTATAGAACAATTGTTGACTGCCCACCCCCCATTCCACTATGCCATAGGAATCACCTAGTGCCAGTTTGTGGGTGTGGAAGTCAGAGAATGCTGAGAGAACAAAGAAAGAAAACTGAAAAAGGCCCCCCATCCCCAGTGGAACCACCTGTTGGGTTTGTCCCTCCAGTGAAGAGAAGGTCTGCCAGCATCGCAACCCTGATTGCAATCTGGTAACTTTAGTGACCCACACCAGCAGGTGGATCTGGCAACCCGCAGTGCACTCGCTGACAGTAATCATCATGGGGTGGACATAAAATACTCAACATTGATCAAAGGAAAAGTAGCCCTTAAACCCACATTGGGGTGTGGTCATGCTAACAACAGGAAGTAAAGCTATGACTTGGCTTCCAAAAATAGGAAAAAAAAAACATCATAAATACCACAAGGAAAAGATGTACATGGTTGACGGCGTGTTGCTCAGATGGCTGCGATACTGGGCCTGTAAGGAGGTTCAAATCCCAAGGTCAGTAGAGTGATTTCATCACAGGACCCATTACTGTCTACTGCTACAGGGATTGACTGATCCTGCTCACATTGTGTTGGGTGGAAGTGTCCGCTATACAAGTACAGGTGACACACTTGGTACCACTGCTGCCACACACCTCCAGGGCTGGGATGCATCTGACATCTGCTCTCAGTGTGTGGCATTTGCATGCTCTTCATGCTTCGCTTCCACTGGCCAAAAGCATGTAGTCAGGCTGATTGCTGTTCAAAAACTGCCCATAGAGTATTATTGGATTGGCACTTTATCCGGGGCGCATCCCATTCCTGCGTCCTCGGCTGCTTGGGATTGGCTCCAGGTAACCCTGAGCAGGATGGGCAGGATTGATCTAGAAATTCAGTGCTACTCCACCCAGTCCTTGGCGAACCCCAAGCTACCCACCCTTTTGCCCCATCCCAAATAATGCAGACTGTCTGGGGGGGTCTCTGAGGAGTGGGCTATGAAATGTTTTAAATGATGAGTAAAATCATTAAGAGTGTTAGGAAAACAGAGTAAAAACTGTGCCCGTATACTGCATATATGCATGCTTTGGTCTCTCAAGCTGACGTCTATTGGCAAACATCTCCAAGAGCAGAGGGTCATCCCAAAACCAGAACTCCGTATAGAAGCTAAGAAATGTGAAATACTTAAAGGAGAAACTCTATTCGAACAGTGCAGGTCACAGGAAATCTAGCTTTACAATAAATGAACAAAGAAAGGAACCTTTGCTATTATACCATGGTTTTAACAGTAGAATTTTGACACCATAAGGTTGCCAAATAACAGTGCAAAATAAATTCTTAAAAAACAAATAAATAAATGTCTACTTAGAATATCTGATGACCTGAGCTTGAGCAACCATGCTGCATGAGTACTGCTTAGATTGAATTCAGCATCACCTGGCGGTTTCAGGGAGAATAAATAAAAAACTGATGGCTGGATATTTACTATGCCAGAGAAAAGCCAGGAGCTACAAGCCTACATATTTTCTACCCAATTTATGACTCCCGTCAACTAAAAGGCCCCATCTGAAATATAGAGCATGCTGGAAAAACCAAAACACTTGAAGACCTAAAAAACCAAAATATACAAACAATCACTGCCTATAATGAATGTCCTTATTATATTTTTACAGATTGATACCTGTTACTCAACTACACCATGTTGGTGGATGTGGCCGTCCATTCGGTTTATGAGTTACTGCACAGTGTCAATGGCAACACAGACGTCCGCCAAACTGCTGCCACTTCTGTCATAGTGACAATCAAACCTCCTTAATACATTCCATTTCATCAAATTAGGGAGTGCATTTAACAAAGAATAAGTCAATTTTAAATTATGAACTGTGCAGAGGATGACAAATGGCACTCCGGGGTGCTACCGGCTGCAGTGGTATGCGCAGATTTAGCTGCATACACTGTGTAGAGATCAGGGTCTGTATTCACAAAGCATGTTAAGGCTAAAAGTAGCCAGTAACTTGCCGATTTAGGAAAAAAACTCCTAAAAATAATGGGCATGTCATTCTTAAATGTAGGACTCCTAAGTTTTTCTGAAGCAATTCACGAAGCCTCTTAGTGCTAAAAGTAGCACCTACGTCTGGGAGAACTAAGAAGTAGTCGAGAGGACTCCTAAGTCACTAAGACCGACTCACAAACAGTCGCAAAATGGCTGCTGTCAAGCAATGAAACAGATAGCATCGCTATGTTTTGAATTTTATTGATTTGTTCCATCAGTGAATTCTTTTGCTCCTGGGATCTCACTAAGGAGATACTGCATGTTGATGTTACTTTTCCGAACAAGGAACATCATGGTGGTGGAACACGTACACACACACACTTTTACTGTAGGCTAATTTCTTATTTTATTGACGAGGTTCTGCGATCAGTGTACTTAATGCTAGACCTGACCTGATTTGGCTTCCTGCTATATAATGCATATCTGTTCATACAAACACAGGCAGCAATTTCAAAATGTGAGGCAGGAAAGCACAACACCGTGTTTTATAGAAGGATCAGTATCAACAGGATAAGGAGCCTCACCAGCCATACAATAAAAGCAATTACCTGTCAAGGTCCATGCAATTTGTCATGGTGAGAGCAGTGGAACCATTAGCAATTTTATTATGCTACCACAGGATGGGCAGCATTGAGAAAATGTGTCAGAGATGTTATTTCTTATTGATACCAATTTGGTGATTCTCCCTGTCACACCATTTTCCAAAGTTACATACTGAGTTTCACAATCATACTGCAATTCACCCGTCGATATTGTTGGATATTTATGAAAGTGGGTCTCACATGGAAATCTTTATCTGCTTGGCAAGCGGCTCTTCGGTAAAGATGACTGTTCGCTTTGGGAACGGTGAATGCCAGATCAGCCAAGCTCCCCTAATCCTAAATTGAAGTATCTCGGTGTCTTCTCCGAATGGCATTTTGGCCCATGGTCCCAAGTGTCTTTGATATAAATTGTTACCAGGAATTTATTTTCACATTTTATATTTACAATTATTTAGCAGATGCTTTTATCAAAAGCGACACAAGATTGAAAATGCTTCGTTGTGCTGACCATATTCAACAGAAATGTGCTATTTTCTTTTCTTTTTGAATTAGAGCCACGTTTCATCAAAATTCCACAGGAAGTCAATGTCCTTTCGTGTATGTGACTGTATAAGTCATGTGGCAAACTTTCACTGGTGCACAGTGCAGAGAACCAGAAATAACTGGATTTTTTCAATTATTCAATTAAATATTTCCAATTCTGCTTTAATTTCACCCGATTCTGTGATTCTTAGTCGCAATCACCAAATGAAGTTTCATGAGCCATTTGCTAGATGGTGCTCTTGGTCTGCTTTGGGGCAAGCTTTGAACCAGTTTTTTTAACAGAGCACGCCATCTAGAGGGGTCATAAAATACAACATGCGGTTCATGAAACTTCATTTGGCCATGACTAATTCTTATGGCACTGGATAGTGTATAGTTGAGGGCATACCCATAGACGACAGACCACTCACATGCAGTTACACTTTCCAGGTAATTTACCTTTTCACTAGTGCACCTGACCAGCCCACCTGGCCTGGTAATACTTGAGGAAACCAAATTGCCCAGATGAAGGACACCTAGATAGAGAAAATACATAAATTCCACACATAGAACCCTACCTATCCCTAAATGCAAACACATTTTTTTGTGTCTCAGTAGATTTAAAGATTTATCAGCTGAAGCAGTTTAAGTTCTAAATCCTGGCATGTACCGTTGTGATTCATTAACTTAACTTATTCATAAAAAATTATGAGTAAACTGTGCCCATGCTTGTGGTTAACTGCATTCCAGTCTCCACTATGGTTTTAAATTTTGCATTTGCTGTGAGTCAAGAGCCATTATTTTTTGCACAACCTCTGGTAACTTAGGCTTCGTCGCTAAAAATCACAATCTGTGAAACAGCCTCTAAACTGAAGAAGTCTCAAGTCTTCAGTATTTTCAAGTTACCATACCAGCATCAAGTGGGAAAAGCTTCATCCTGATGACAATAACCATCAAAGAGTAAATGTTTTACAGAAAATTCGATTAGAGCATCACTTGTAATTCCAAAATATAAAAAAAATAGACAGGTCCCATAAAAACTGACATGGATCATTTCCTGTTATACTGCTGCTATGAAAATGACTCGATTTTTAGGACCAACAAAAACAGGCCCTTGGTTTCTATAGCGACACATTAGTGTAGTCAGATGTTATCTGTGACCTAAATAAAATGATGATGATAGACACAAAAAAACTGTGTAAACTTATGCCAGGAGATTGCAACTATGATCATACAACCCAATTTTCTTCTTATCAGGTAAACAATATGTTAATCTTCCCAGTTTAATAACTTTGAAACAAAATACCAATCGACAAATAGCATTTTAGTATCTGTTTTTTTGCAGTCAGCATAATACAATTTTAATAAAAAAAATAGCACTAAATGAACAAGTGAAACACTCAGAAAGAGGAAGAATTTTTATTTTTCAGCCCAAATTTCTAAATGAAACACATCCGCTCTGAAACGATAATCATCACCATTTTACTGCTTGGCAAAGTTGCGTGAAACTATTACCAATATATTTCTCAAAATAATTAATCAAAAAGGCTGAATTAATTATTAATCCCAGTAAGATTTATACTGCATGTTTTTCAAAAAAAATAATTAGACCAGAAATCTATCATCCATTTTTCTTTAACATGCAATACACATTTTTTATATCTTTTTCACAGGAAAAAGATTCAACTAACTTGTTGGTGTTACTTAAATAAATTGTGCTGATTGGTTCGTCTTTATGCATAATTCTTTGAATTAACTGAATCATGGACAGCGGTTCCACACAACTAGAACGGCTATTCTGAAAATGAAACATTTTTTTTTTTAAAGTTGATGCAATTTTGAGAACAGAGCATAGTTAAGTTAATCTCACCAAATTTGTTTTGTGTCTAATTAAACCATCTTAATCACTTTCATTCAAATTAAATTAGGTATATAATCTAACCGCGGCTGTGGTTTATCCCAGGGGTGGTATATGTGTTGATGTAAGGCGGTTTCAATTACCAGGGTTCTGCCTTGTAGCTTAATATGTATGGAAAGATGTGTGACCTCTGATGCCCCATATCTGTGCAGCTCCTGGAAATGCCCACTAAGCTGCAGGCTAGTGTGCTACCCTGTGGTTTGTAGTGAGGTTTGCGATGGCCTCCCTATGGGGGCCCTGCATGAGATGCATGGCTGCTACCATTATGGCTTACCTGGAGGTGGGGGGGTTGTTTTTTAAAAGAAAAAAATAATAATATTCTGCACCTGACAGCTAAAACCAATCATGCAAGAACAATACATACTGCACTCCTGATGTACTTGAAAAGAATCCCCACACCTATAAGTACCACTGCAATACCAAAGGCAGAGGCAATGAACTGACTGGTATATACCAAATATATCTGGCAACGTAAAGAGCTGGAAAAATAGACCCTTCTTAACATTACAGTTATTTTATGAGCATAAATCAGCACTGACTTACATCTTTCTGTCATTCGCGTTACACCTACTATCATCTTATCTAGCAACAAATATCTGCAACATAGAGTGTGAGTGTGGTCAACCTGAACACCCATATTTGGCCTTACAGCACAAATAAACTCATAGTGTTGAACATTCTGATGTTGCTGCCTCATGATGTTTCAGAGCTTTGTCTTAGATTGCATTACTTACAACCAGTAAAGGCTCAAGTTGGAAAAAAAAGCCAATACTGCCCACAAGTGGCAACAACAAGACAAAAGACATTCACTCATGGGCGTAAACCACAGGGTGGGGGCGGGGGAGGGGAGTTGTAGCCCCCTGATAAATCAAAACGAGCTAATCCTCCCCCCAATAATCATGTTTCCCCCATAATGGGCGGAGACCTCAAGCACTCGCCTCCAATGTTCCAGCAAAATTTACGCCCTTGCATTCACTAAATAGGCTACTGCATTTTGTGCATTGCCGAATATAAGTACATCTTCCTGAAATCTGTCATACATATCATACAAGTGACTACTTCTTTAAATATATTTTTGTTGGTATTGCATATTTAATTTGATAATTTGGAAAACCATCCATGCAAAGCAATTAAGCAACACAATTTTAACAAGTGCTTTAACAACTCCATAGTTCGGCTTGTGAACTGTTAGTGCACCAAAAAGTTTATTTCTCACATACTTCATCGCTTTGTCTGCTCCTCTAAACCAGCAATACAGCACTTTTGTTGTATATGATTGATATGCTGAATCTCTCTTTTTTTTTCTCCATTTGAGCTGTAGTAAGCGCCTCTTGTTCGACGTAAACAAGTACAGCCGACAAAGCCTTGCAACTGTGCCCCAACTTGAAATGTGTTGGAAGCCAGAAATTACTTCACTGGCAAAGAAAGTGTGCAATGCTAACTACCACAGTTGTCATAAGAACAGTTAACTTACTTAAATTGCTCTGGCTCCCCTCTGCTTGAACAGTGTATTGTAAGATGGGCATCCAAGCGAATGGGATGCATCACCCCCGTGCCGCGGTTCGTGCATACAGACACCCCTATAAGTATTCGTTCAATAGTGATCTGTAGTAAATGATTCTGACGGCTTGTCGATTACTGAAATAAGTCGTATTGCATTTCAGTCTATACCCATGTGAGCCACGCGCATGGTCAAACCGGCTTCGTATTTAATTCAAATGCATCATAATATACACGCGATTCTATTAAAAAGTTATACTGTTTAGCGTTTCACTAAATTATTACGACCACTTCATCCCGATTTTTTTTTACTTTCATCTTCGTGGGCAGTCTACGACTCTGTTTCTACGCATTATTAATAAACGAATTGCACATGACCTTTAACATATCGATTTAACTGATGGCGAAAAAGTTCTGCATTTTACATATTGCCATTTTAAAAGCATCATTATAAATAACAGACACTAAGAATCTGTATATTTATTTTTCTTCATCCATTCAATGCGAATGAGAAATTGGGTCAGTACCCCTAATGCAATCAGGTTGCTGTAATTCCGGTTTCTCCCAGTAGATGTCCCAGCGAGACCAAGAAAGTTACTTCCACGCATTTTTTTTAATCAAAACTATTTTCTAGAAAATGCAGGTAGACGACTCAGAAAACCGAATTATTTTCCTAAAATGAGTGTCAAAATATCAGATAAGAGAAATTGACGACTGAAAAGCAACAGGGACCACGTAGGAGCAAAACGGTAACGCTTACATTTGCAGCGCTGCGGCCTCGCGCCTTCAGCAATCCAGCGTTACTGCATATATTTTTTTTCTGGTCCAAAAAGCAGGCAGTGCACTTTTTGGAGCCTTAGGTCAACCCCACATCGCCCAATGAATTGAGGGAGTTAAAACACCAGGGGGTGGATACCTCTGCTTTTTCTCTAGGTCCTGATAACATTTTTAAATTTCAACCACGACACCCAGCAGCTTACAGAACAAAGGAATTTATGTAGTTCTATATGAAATGCCTTTCCCACCTGAGTGGGTGGATAAAAGAGCCAGCCATCATTGGCGTGGATCAGAGCTAGATCGATAGAGGTAACCCATCCGGTTAGCTTCATTAAACATAATAAAGCATGCAACTGTCACGAAGTAGTAAAGCGACTATGCCTATATGTTGAAAAGGCACCGAACACGGTCTACATACATAGATAGATAATCTAAAATTCAAAACAAGTATAATTTCATCTATGCAAAACATTTCACTTTCTACATGCCTTTGTTTAACTAAACACAAAGACCTAACATCTCGAATGCTGTTTAATCGCCCTTGCGATACACATTAAATGTAAACTGTCTATTTAGTGGGTCTAATAGTTGTTTTGGATCATAACACTTTATTTCATCCCGCAGTCATAGATATTTATAAACACGCAGTGTTAAACTGTTGCTATTCCTTTACAAACCACGCGAAACAGAAATGGACAGCTTACGCTGAATTAACGAAAGGCTTCCGTGCACTCTGTTTAACAGGAAGCGTTTCTGCGAATTGCCGATAGCGAAAGGTGAACCCTAAACATTAAATTTCAGGGCTACAGTTATGTCGCAAAAAGGTCGCCTCACTAATAAACTACTTACCATAAACGTACGACCCACTATAATTTAGCATGCAAAATAAAATCAACTTTAAAAATATTCTGGATATATACTATCAGATGTTGCTTCGTGACTGTAAATAATCAAAAAAAAAATTGTCAGCGCTGTATCGATATGTTAACGAATTACCCCCAAATGTGCGTCGCTAGACCCCTTTTACTGGGGATACGTGGCCCAGTATTTATGTGCCTGTGCCCCAGTAAAACCACACGTTCAAATCTTAAAGGTAATAAAAGGTAGGGGGCCCTGCCCCCAACACATGAGTCAGAATAAAACGTGTCCCAGGAGTCTCGGCGCTGCTGACTCATCCAGCCGGGCGGAGATCGCGTTATTCCGGCCGACAGTCACTACCGGAGAGGGCGATAAGCGGTGTAGGTTTGCCAGTTGGGTTTTCCCCACCAGCTGCATCGCAAAGGTTGAAGAAAATCACACAAAGGCACTAAAGAGGTTCCGACCGTGATCTGCTGAAAGCTAGACGAATCAGCTTTTCTGGTTTGACAGCTGTATTGTATATACTGCTAAATAAACTCATCTATAAATTCTGTAGCGATAGTTCGGCCGAGACGTTTCAGAGCAGCGTAGGCCGACTGCATCCAGTGCTACACGGATCCACCCGCTCGACAAGTTTGTGGAAGGTTCGGCCTTTTATCCAGCCCGATCAATGTAAAAGGGACAATATTTCTTTTAGGACACCGATGAGCCGCTGTTCAGTGCACGCCGGTAGCAGTACCCCGTAGTCAGCGCTCTCCATTGTCGCATGTGGATGAGTCATAATCATCCGGCACGTTAACTTAAAATCACAAAGTGGCCTTTTTGTTTGAGTGTCACAATAAGGGAAAACCCAAGGTACTCTTGAGACTGATTTACTTTCCTCCAGAACAGAGATTATTGTGGTACACCTATTGTGAAATGCTTGCCACTTTTTTCTTACTACGTGGTTGCTGCCAGTTTAGATTTCCATCAGGAGAGGTTTTTTTTGTTCTGCTCGTTTAAGTACATAGCATGGGACTGTTTCCATGGATATTGGCTTATATATACGTCATTTCAGAAGGTAAATGGAGCAGGTTTCAATGCTATTTTTGTGACATTGGCTATTAGTAAATTGGCCCATGTATGCCAAAGGGGATTAAGAAATAATAAAAAAAAAACACATTACATCCATTATTTTTCTACATTGTGCTTCTAGGAAACACAAGTCACCAAATAAAGGTCTCCAAATTGGACCTATCTCAATGAAATAACTTGCTATAGCTTTGCATGCATCCTAACTCATTCAGTGAGTGAACACATTGGAAAGACTACATCCAGATAAGTGGTTGTGATTGTTCCACAGTCATTTACTAAGATGCAAAGTTCAACTGAAATGACTCTGAGCATTTTCTGTGTTTTGTGGTTTTGCTACAGCAAATAATTCAAAGAAAGGTCCCATAAGACCACAAGTTAACACACGACAGCTTTTTTTTTGTACTGAAAATGCATGACTGGGCGGCAGGGCCGTTGCGAATAACCTCTTACTGTCATGAGTAAGTTCCTAGATCCTTTCAAAATGAGACGTATAACTTCACTGTAGAACAGAATTCCAGTCATAGACTTTCTGTGCTTCAAATAACAATGCATCTGATAACTAAAAACTAAATGATCAGATTTCAAAATAGCATGAAAACCGGTTTTAAAAGAGTCAAAGGAAGAAAATTCCTCTTTGCCACTACTAGAGATGCTGTCATGCTGGATGAGGGAAGGTGATTAGTGATCCACACAGAACCATGTTCCACCTCCTCAAGCAAACCACTCTGAGTCATCGGTTGTGTAAAACCTACAGCTGTGTAGCTGGGAATAGTACTTAAGTGTGAACCTTCAAGAGAAAGATGCGACATTTAGTAACTTATTTAACCAGAATTTCTACCCGCATAACTGGCTAAAATCTAAAACAAAATATGTGCACTTAATGAAGGGAACGGGGCAGGGGGAATCCGCCAAGTCACTTTCTGCGTATGCCAAGGAGAAGGGAAGGTGGTGAAATCTGCGAGAACAAGCTGGGCCAAGGGCCTTACTGGCACGTTTGGCAGTGGAGTCTTCATGAAGGCTTCAGTCCCTTCAAATGAAGCAAAATGCTCTTTTAAAAAAAAAAAAAAAACCTGAAAAAGATTCTCACACACACCTTTTTGAGGATCGTCCATTCCTTTGTATTGGAAAAACTTTAATCCCAGCAATGACGACCGTAACCCCTACCCAGTCCTAAGCTTAAATCATGAGTAACCAGACAGACTTGACATTTAGCTTTTTGATTGAAGTCTGACTAAAAAAAAAAAAGTTCTCCCTCACAGACGAAAAAAAAAAAAAAAAGTCCCCACAACATCAAGATAACAGGTTTCATTGACACTGTGGGGGCATTTGGTCCCCACAACATTTTATATATATGTAGCGCGCGCGCACACACACACACACACACACACACACACCTTTAAATGACCAGTTACCTTTCCATGAGCATGTCCATTTTTGTGATGAAAGGCACTGCCCAAAATACATAATCCTTATTTGCTCTGGAAGAGTATCATTTTCTGATATCAGGTAGCCAAGAACAGACATTTCTGTCAACCCAAGCACATTTTAAAAGCAGAAAAGTTCATTTTATTTCAAAATTTAAAAGCAATAAGAATTGGGGGATGTTTTAAAAAGGGAGAAAAATGTATAGGTCTATAGTATACTCTCCACCACCCCCCCTTCCCAGCTATTAGACCCTTAGACACCACATACATGTTGTTGGGGGAGGGGGGGTGGCACAGCATAGTTGCAAATATGTCCTATTGTAAACCCCCACAGGAACTGTGATGCAGTGATGAATAAGAACCTAAAAGTGCCAGGTGTCTTCCTGTGAGGAGCAGAGATGCTCTGTGGGACAGCGGCAAAGGGAAGCCTTTCCAAGGTACACAGGAGCATCGAATAAAGGGGAGGAGGTGGGACAGTCCCCCCGAAAACCAGGACAAAAAGGTGCCATGCCTGGTAAAAACGGACCACATATAAACCCGAGGGGGAAAAATATAACATACTGCATGAGATCAAGTTACTTTCAGTTTTTAAAAAAAAAAAAAAAAAAAAAAAAACCAAACAAAAAAAAAACATATGTAAGAGTTTCCATGTTAACAGAAAACATGGGGCATTCAATCCATTTGTTTGGATCACTGATATAATTTATATTTATAGTTACATAAATATAAATTTATAGAGATGCTATTACATTTGAAATATCTATACCATTGTTCATTTTAAGTATACAAAGTTTAACAAAAAACCCTCCCATGATTACACTGTTTACCAGGCAGAACCTGTGTCAGGCTCTTTGCCACAATTAGACATTAGGGCAAGCAGAAAGGGCCTTCCTTGTGCTTTCAGCTTCTCATTCAGCTGGTGAATCCATATATTAAAACGAAAAACAAAACCGACCTTTGTTCCCTGTAATTGACTGCCATGAGAATCATCACTTTAATAATTACAACTGCAGTTTTTCCTTTTGCATTGCTCCATAGTTGCTGAGCACTGCCCTACTGAATGCAGCAGTTGTGGCCGTTGGTTTCCTTGAACTTGAGACGCATCTTGGGCCGATATTTCTCGAGGTAAAGCAGTTGTTTGGAGTTGAAGGCTCCACGTCGCTTCCTAAAAACAGAAGGAGCGAGTGGGTCATTTAAAATTCATTCACAAGCGTGTGAATCTTTTTGCACGGGAGCCAGATCCACTTACTGTCGGATGAACTGCACAGCGTCCTCGTACTTCATCCCACACTCAATTAAGGCCAGAGCCACCAAAACAGGTGCACTAAAATAAAAAATAAAGGTGAAGATCAAGAATGTGGGTTGGAGTTTGGCTCAGCATTCCTGCTTGTCATATGAGCGAGCTCAGTTACCCTACAGGCCCCTCGGATAAAAATAAGCTTGACATCCATGAGAAGAGAGGAAGTGCATGTTATAACAGTCCATAAATGTCCCATAAACTGGATTAATAGGGAAATTCATATTATACATTGACGAATAGGAAAATCTGACAGCTAAGAGGATTCAAAAGCAGTTTCATATGATAAATAAATTGATTCTACTAGTCAACGTCCAACCATGCTATGACTTAAAAAATTGCTGAAATACTCTGTCGGCCTGCAGTTCCCTTGTGTACACCTATTTGTGTCAACGACCATCCACGTGGCAGTCACATCCACGTGTTCAAGGTTGCGACTTGCAGTCTTTGGGAGCTGGCAAGCACATTCACCTTCCACCATTGTACAGCGGACAGTCATACTAAACACCTGACTTCCCTCCACCCGGTACAATTGCTGTACATACCGGCCTAGTCCTGCAACACAGTGCACAGCAATGCAACATCCTGGCTCTTCACGGAACTTAACCTTCAGCAAATTCAGCCAATCATCAACAACCTGGGTTGGAGGAGGGGCACCATCATCAAAGGGCCAATCCTAGAAAAGAAAAATTATATCTCAGGGCACTGAAAAGAGAAATTCCCATACAATAAAATGACAAATGCTTCAATATGGTTACTATAAAAAGAATGCTCTACCCAATTGAGCAATTTCACAAGGCATTTAAAAACGTGACAAACTTCAAATATAGGAAAGATTACAGGGATTCCCAACCAAGCAGAACTGTACCATTAGTGAAGCAATCGTTCTTTGCAGAAATGTTTGCCACCATTTTCCAGTGTTATCCAGCCAATGGGGTCAGGTAAGAGAGGTCGGGTAACCGTAGGCAGGTGAAAGGGTTATCAAAGTGCACGTTCATAGTGAGGTGTTCCGCAAAGATTTGTAGCATAAAGCGTCATGACAATTTGAATAAGAAGTAGAACAGATGTAGGGGGGGAAATAGAGAAATAAAAGGATCAGCACCTCCTTCAGAATGTTCCCGAAAGACATCTGGGTTGATCTGCAAGTCAATCATTTCGGTTTGTCGCTAAACAAGAACTAAGCCATAATCTCCACAGGCCCCTTAGTGGGTGACATGAAGCGACAGGCTAACGCTACAGGCTGCAGCCCTGGAAGTCACATGGTGCATTTCCTTATGCAATGTTGACATCTCTTTTCTCACGGGTCTGACTTGGGCACCCAGCCACACTGGGGATTGAGGAAAAGGTTTCTGGTCTCGTGCCAGACTGACACAGACCTCCAGGAGGGAGAAGATAAAGACCGACATGGCAAAGCAAGAAATAGAATAAAAGAATTGCAGGAGCAACAGTTTGCATAAATTGAGAGACACTGGTTCTGTAGAATTGCCATAATTTTTGTACTTGACATTCATCACTTAATGTGATGGCCACATTTGCCCAATACAAAGGACAGTAATGGAAATCAACCAGGCAGTGATGGTCTAGCGCAGGGATATTCAATTCAGGTCCTCGATTCCAAATCCAGGCCGTTTTTTTAAGTTCTCCCTGGTAGATTAATAATTACTGATTCGGATTGGTCAGAGGCTTCACATCTGGCTCACAGGTGAAGGAAGGCTGGAAAACCAGCAGGGCTCTGTGCTTGAGGACCGGGAGTTGAATAGCCCTGCTCTAGAGGGATCCCAACCAGCAACACCCATGTCACATGGTCCTCCTTATACTTCCAACCAGGAAGTGTAGCCACCAACTTCCTGCAGATTTCAATGGAATGGTAAGGAAGGCTCTATATAAACAGGATTCCTGGAATACCCACTGTCAGCTGTTTACCTGTAGTAGAGGCTAACTTCCCAAAGCTTCCTTTACATATATAAAGAGTTGTACACCTGAAAGACATGCACACACCCAGTAAAAAGGCAAACATCAAAACAAACTAATTCAAATAACCTGATATACCCTAGAGTGCCTGGGGGGGAGGGGGGGGTATTCCATGAAGCAGGCTGAATCGAGAGCCTGATTTTTTGACAAGTCAGTCTTAAGTCAGAGTTCCGTTCCATCAATGTGTCTTAAATGAATCCCCGCTGAATTACCATGGTAATTTATGCCTGCGAACAAGGGCCAGGCTGTCTCAGTTCAGCATCGTCTCAAAGAATGTCTGACGTGTGGGAACAGATTCATAAGAACTATACAAACGAGAGGAGGCCATTCGGCCCATCAAGCTCTTGCGGAGAACTTAATAGATCAGAGTTGTTAAAATCTCATTTAGCACCGATTTAATGAAACCCAAGGATTCTGCTTGAACTACGTTATCAGGAAGACTATTCCATACTCTACCTACACACTGCGTAAAGAAGTGCTTCCTTAAATAAGAATGTTCCGTCGGACCAAATCCCATGACCTTACTATTCACGCCATGTAATCTGATTAACAAAAAAAATTCAATGTCAGATGAGGACATACAATTCAAAATATTATTTGCAAGGTGTATCAAAATTACATAATTTTGAGTTAGCAGGAGAATGAGTCTTGTGTATATGTATATAAAAAATGGAACCCTGTAGTCAGTGCTGTGAGTAAAAGCAAGACGAGAGAGCAGAGAATAAAAACCATCTTTTCTGAAGTAATCCTCTGCGTGATACTTCCATAATATAGAGAACAGAACTGAGTGCTACATAATCAAAATAAAGCCTATAAAATCATGTCTTAGCATTCCTATTAATTCCAAATAATTACAGTAAAATACTGTTATAGTGGACTCGCTTATACAATTGAATATAGTGGAGTCGCATCGAATATAGTGGATACAACGGAATTTTACTTATAACTGACAAACAATTTGGACCCCAGGGTCACTCTTAGCTGTAGTTCTGTTCGGCTATGATGGACATGCAATTCCGCCCACAAGGCGTGTGGCGTGCCGGTGATATCCAGCGCAGATACGCAGTCGGGATTTTTTTAACAATTACATCTTTGCATTTTTCGTACAGCTCTATCAGCAGCATTTATTCTGTGGCGGAAAGAAACACCGCTCTTGTTTTACAGGGTTTCCTGACTCATTTGGTCAATCTTTTGTTCATCAATATCGTCCATCAATTTGGGCTTCTTAAATATGGTGGGTGTGTCGTGGGTCTGCGCAAGTGAGACTATGCAAGTCTGTCTTGAATGAACCTTAATCAATTAAAACTGAACTGCGTCAGAAGAACGACATGAGGCTAAGTTTAGAGGTGGAGGTAGATTGAGTCTGACTTTTTCAGGAAAGTCTGCCTTTAAGCTACTTTCATGGAATATCCCCCAGGTCTTCGTGGAAGTGCTATAATGCCCCAAGTCACAGTTTATTGCGGGGAGGCAGCTGAACTCACCCTGATTGAACATCTGCACTTACAGAACAGTTAAAGGAACAGGACCGCAACCCAAGCTAGTACCATCACAGCACAATGTGAGCCCACTTTGTATAGGTGCACAACAGCACTCCTCCTGTTCACTCTGCTGGCATATTTACCTACATGAAGGTGTGGTCACGGAGAGAGGCTGAGACACTGTGTCCATGCTTATGTCACTACAGTAAATAAGCAGGCGCTTTGAATGACCTCCAACTTCAGGTTAGGCCATGTTCCAGCCTTGCTGAGGACAATTAAGCCATCTCTCCTAGTCCACGAGCAAACTGAAAGACCATTTTCAGTTTAGTTCTCCTAAACTCCCCATTATCACTTATTCTCCCTCAGACGACACACGGCATAAGACATGCCATAATGAATTTCAGAACAGCACTGCAGAACACTTATTGTTCAGAATGTTTATAAAACAAAAGTCAAGGCGTGTGTCCAATAACCAAGATCCTGCACGTGAAATTAAAGCTGCAGTGTAGACAGAAAGGCCTTAGCCAGACATTCTCTCCTTATATTGCCTCTATAAAGTAGCACTTTGATGACCATACAGCAAAGCAACCCTGGACCATTAACCATGACACCTAGAGCTGGGCTATATGGCCTAAAAATAAAATCTGATTTTCATAATAAATCTGATTTTCCCTTCCCCTACTCAAAATCGAACTACAGATGACAAATAAATGGTTAAAGGTTTTAACTTTACAGTGGTACCTCGGTTCTTGAACTTAATCTGTTCCAAACTCTGGATCGAACCCTAAAAAGTTTGAGTTCTGATCAAATTTTTTCCATAAGAAATTATGGAAAACCAATTATCGGTTCCTGGCCTAAAATTACACCTAAATGTTTTTTTTAGCATTTAAACACAAAATGAACAGGATAAAACAAGAGCATCTTTTCTTAATGGCTTACAAAAACAATAAAAAGATCTTATCCCAGTGTTACTCCTGAACTGCCCCGATCGTCCGCTCCTTCCGTCTGCCACGCCCCTTCATTAACCTCCTGTGGGATCTCCATGTGATGAGCCGTTTCTGGTTGTTGTCATTAGTCCTCTGTATTAAGTCCGCGTCTCAGTTTGCTTCCCCAGTCTGGTCATTGGGTGCCTTCGACTTGTTTACAGCGCTGGCTTAAAGCAACACATTCTGATCCTAACGCAAAGCATTACAGTTGGATGCATTGCGACCTCTCACCCGGCTGCACAAACTGGAACCGCCTCCGTGATGACACACCTTTGCCTTTATTGGCTGAAGATTTTAGTTACACGCATGACGTTCGTATCCTAGGCAGTCTGGATGAGTAATCTGCCATTTCTCCCGAATATCACGTAAAGCAGTGAGAACTGCTTTTAATTTATCTGGTAAAATAAAGTTGAAATAAAATACATAAATGCTCTAATAGTACAAGTCAGTGGTTTATTTGTTAGTTACTGTAATGTTGTGCTGCTTTATTTGGTTAATAGTCCAGTCTGTGAAGAAGGCATTCAAGTAAGAATTGCATTTCCTGGTGCGTACAATTTATATTAGGTCAACGTTCACGGTTCGACTTCTGATATTCAGATCGTGTACTAGGTCAAAATGGTTCATTCGACTTAAGAAATTTGAGTCCTAGTGAGTTCGAGAACTGAGGTACCACTGTATTTTAACTAAAGATGCTTGTGAGATGGCAGAACACGCCATTGTAAAAATTTAGAAACTTGTAAAAACCTTCAGCATGTTAATGAATCCCAGCTTTTCCACAGTATATGTATGGGCACCATGTCTTATGCAATATACATGGCGACAGCATTTATCGCCTTCCACCGCGCCCCATTCTGATCAATGGCACGCAGTTCGAAAAGGTGTCAGGGACGGTTGCTTGCTTAACTTTGGATGTTGTGCTGGTGCTGTGGGTGTTTTTCATTTCCCTGGGAGCTGCACTTCTCCCACTCTGCTGTGCCTCTGCTTTAGGGGCTGGAATAAATTTGTCGTGCTGCTTCCTTTGGTTGCAACAGTTTTTAAAAACTTTGCAACGAGAACTTGTTTGGTCTCTGACCGACGGCACAAAACCAAACCATTGGCGTTTTGTTTGTGAATCCGCTGAAGTGTTTGGGCGTCACGCTAATTTACCCGTGAACAGCGATGCGTCGCATTAGTTTCTCTTTTGACACTCGCGTTTAAAATAAGTAATAAAATCTAATTCATAAAAACACCGCCTTGAACTGTAAATTCGAATTAATCGTTATCACCCACCTCTAATGACACCACGCTGTCACTTCAGTGACACCCAGGAAGGATCAGGACAGGAACCGGCCAAGTAACCAGTGCTGTGCTGGGGGGGGGGGGGAGGGGGGATGCATGGAGCCGAGATATGAAGGATATAACACTATGGGTTACTGCACGATATTCCATCTGGATTTAAGGTCATGGGAGAGAAACACCTACAATGAGCAGGAGCTGTGTGGTCTGGGTGCAGGTGAAATGCTACATTGACTATTCAGGGAGCCAATTAAACAAAAAAAAAATACAGATAGAAGTAAAGTCCCAGCGTGTGCACATCCATTAATTTGTTCGTCTGCTCAACCTCAAGCCGGCACACAAGTATAAATGGCATAAAACGTTTAGTTTCGCGTGCATGATACTCCACTTTACAGAAAAGGCCGGAAGAGAATGGAGGAGCAGCGACACTTGGGCCAGGGCACAGAGTCTCGCTTATGTAGGCCAGTGCCTCCTCGTAAGGTGCGATTTCAGGATGGCAGCCAAGAAACACAGAATGGACGGTCGCTGTCCTCGAGTGACCCGGAAGTCGGCAGGGATCTCAAGCAACGGAAGTCCAGACTTTGCAGTGGGAAGAAGCAATACCTTTTCTTGGAAGAGAGACGTACAATCCGTGATGCAGGAATTTTATAAAGCACATTAACGCCAGTACATTAACAATGAGATAACTACTCAGCACTCCATCTTTATGATCCGCTTTACCTCCAGAAAGAAACACACAGGTTTCAACAGCATTGTCACCACTGTTAACAGTCACGCTAACAGCCTATTCAGAGTTCTGTGGTCTGTACTATGAAGCGGGGTTACTGGCTTATCAGGGCAACTTGTCGGATTTAAGATAGTCTGGGCAAAATGTAACCGAACAAATATTAAGCCCATTTATACTGGTATCTTAAATCCAACAAGTTACCCCGATAAGCCAGTAACCCTGCTTTGTAGTACAGGCTACTGGTCTTGAGGATTTGGAGTTTAATTCAGCTGAGCTAAGGGCTAGATTAATATGGACATATACTGGCCATGACGATACATTCATGCGTTTCTGCACTCAGGGTATTGGAGGTGGGCCAATCCACATTTTTTCAGTTCTGATCCAACTCTCCCCCTACACCACAAGCTTCAGCGAGTTCACAAGTCCTGGTTAGTGATTGCCAAATCAACTATTGCTTTTTTTTGTCTCGCACAATTGCGTGTGCTTTTAATGAGATTGTCCATTAAATGCTGTTCCCACTTCACAAAACAATTTCACAAAGATTACAAATCACTGTGCTACTGGTTTCTGTTAAAAGCGTAAAATACTCCCAGATTCACGTGTTCTTATGCCCCTTGTATCGCAAAGGGTATTGCCATGACATCACAGAAGGTGGAAGTCACTGTACTCACACCCACAGAGCCAAAAAAAAAAAAAAAAAAAAAAAAAAAAGTGTTCGATTTGAATGCAGCCAAAAAACACATGTAAAGAGGGAAAAAGCTTTTGTGCGATTGATTGTACAAACAGATTCAACACGAAATAGGAGCACTCTTTTTAGAGATTGCCAAAAACTAAATAAGTAAGTGTATGACGTGGATTGGTCACGCATAGCCGCTACCCGACCTATCAAATAGGTCTGGATCAGCACATCTCTGATTTACACTGAACAACTTTTGCAAACATTACTTAAATTCCAAAGATGATTAAAAGAAAAATAATTAGCTGCATCTAATCAATTTTTGGCATCTCAGTTCTGCCTTTAGTTGTAGAATCACAATGAAATTAGAATTAGGCCCGTCTCAAATGGACATTAATGTTTAGTAATACATCCCTTCATTATTAACAAAACACAGCTGTAGCACATTAAATGAGCAGTGTGTGTTCGTTTTGGGAACGTCTGAAGGAAAATAATCTAGACTCTCACCAGGATCATGATGGAAAAATTGCCATCTTACACCTCTAAGCATGTCTGACACATATCGGCACCAAGCCAAGCACTCTCCCAGCATCTATTAGTAATGTCATGCATCCATGCATGGTCCACAATTTCGATTGGTTGAATGGCTTGTAATGAACATACACCACAACACTGCTCTGAAGTTCCTTCTCTGCTTCACTGCTGTGTGAGAACATAGGCAGGATCACAGAAGTGGGGTTTCAGAGAGCATCTGGGCTAAAAACATCTCCCCATGTTCAGTATCTCAGCCCAGTGTGCTGAGCATGGCACCGATGCATTTGGTCTTCATCCTTAATCCTACAGGCCTAAAAGTCAGGACTTGCATAACAACGCTCTAGAAAATGAGCACATGCAATGGAAAACGGCCTTACCAGGACTTCAATCCCTTCTTTTTCCACGGGGCCCTTGTCATAGGTGGCCTCACAGACCCGAACCAGGGTGTTCACCTCAAATTTTTTCAGTTCCTAAATTGGGTAGCAAGGAAAGAGGGGTTGGGGAGTGAAACTCAAATGTCACGTGCCCTTTTCTTTTTTGCACAAATGAACACTTCATGCCAAAGCCCCAACCACTGTGGTTAATGTATGGTGACTCTTGCTTGGACGCACCTCAGTGAATTTGTTGAGTGTGGCATTGGTAGGGTTGTGGGTGATGAGAAACCTCATGCACTCATAGGAGATCTCGACGGCGGCAGGGCGGTTCATGTTGGCGAGAAGTCTTAAAAATATATGTATATATAAAAATAAATAAAATGTCTAGAAAGGGAGACTTTGGCTCAGATGTTTAAGGACTCCTAGTAGACTAAAAAAAAAAAAAAAAAAAACATACAAGTGGGGATAATTTGGGTATTTGGACTAGACCGTTAAAGGAACTCAAAAGGTTAAAAAAGGAAATAAAAATTCCACAATACTCCACGGATAAAACGGGGAGGGGGTAGGGGTCAATCCTTCAATCATCCAATCAGATTATTGCAGCAGATTACCCCATTCAGGAGAGGTGTTCAGATTGGCTGATGACAGAAAAGGCAGGCAGTAAACTTTGTATTGGTCGTATTTAATGCCTGATCTGGGGACAGGGGAGAAGTAGTTCTGGCCAAGGACAACGTGTGAATCCAGGGAGGGCAGAGGGAGAAAGCAGCTACAATCCAAGGGTGCTGGTCTTCAGGGAGGCTTCTGGGTGGCGCAGTCCTCCTTGGGGCCAATGGTTCACTTGTCCGCAGAGGCGACGTGCTGTGCCTGGCAGAAGTCTCCGCTGACACTCACAAACGCCATAAATGGGCGGCCAAAATCAACACAGTAACACTGCAAGAATGAGGAGAGAGGCAACACATTAGAGCACCGTTTTCCAATTTGGTGCTGAGGGACCCACAGCCGGGCCACATTTGTTTGCTCCAAACTCTGTCAGACAGTCCACATTTTTGCTCCCTCCCAGCAAGAAATGTGGATTGTCTGTGGGTCATGAAGAAACAGACTGGAAAACACTGGGTTAGCGGGGTAAGCAAAATTCAAACTCATTGCACCAGGAAGCATCAGTACGGAATCTTAAATTGGGAGTGGAGACAAACTGAGCACAGGACCAAGGCGTGCAATACATGCAACTCAGAGATGCATCAGCTTCAAAGCAAAAAAAAAAAAAAAAAAAAAGTGCAACTTCACTTTTACTGTCAGAGTGTTTGCAAACCTCTCGGTTGACAAATACGGAAAGTACTGTAAATACGGAGATGTTGCAATTACACAGGGCAACCTCATTACCACAAGGCTGTGCACGAAGTACTTTTACAGAAGCGGAAGCACCGAATACCACCATAAAGTTAAACAATAACTCCAGCTTAAGACGTGATGTTTTCTAGTCACTACACCCCATAAACTGTCTCTGTGGTAACGCCTTCTCCAAAGCCACCCATCAATACCGGGAACAACAGCCCCAGTGTGCAGCTGGCCACCTTTACATGCTCACCGATACGCAGCTCACCGGCAGCCAAACTCCCTGACCTGCAGCAAAGTGTTAAAAGCAGTCACAATTTGATGAGTACGACAGAGCAGAACTCCAAACTACTGGCACAGCTTTCACGGTCCCGTGTTTCACATGCTTGTCAGAAAGAGCACACACCCAGGACCCAGACAGCTTCCACCCTCAGCACTCTCCAGAAAAAGGCGGCAGGAACCCCATCCTAAAGCAAAAGCAGATTCAGCCCAAGCAGCACCTGTCTGACCTGTATTTTTTTTTATCTGTAACCCATGCACTGACTGCTGAAAGACTTCAAGGAATATAGAGAAGTCCATTCAAGCAAAAAGTGTTTTTGATCTTGATAAAAAGGATCATACACTATGCCATTCATAAGCTGTCAGGTTTCCATTCTCAGTGTCATTGCAGGAAGTAACAACTAACACAATAATGTCCTTCCTTCACAAAAAAAAAAAAACATGCACATGAACTTGTGTAAAACTGCCCCAAGACAACGAAACAAATATTAGATGTACCCAAGCATTTACATTCTGAAATACACCAAGAACATGACTGACTGTACAGAATCATGAAAGCTGGAACGCAGCATAAAACTGCTTACTTTTTGTCAGAACAGGGAGACTGCACATTCAGCCTAGGGGCCCAGTTCCTAAAAAGCACTCACCTTTCCATAGATACAAAACAGACCACGTTTTTAGCGGCATGGTGTCAATTACTTCCTGATGTCCTTATTGGCTACTCAGTCTTCACGCAATCATTTTGTTTTTTAAAGAGCCAATAGTGCCATTTATGGTCCTGATAACATACTGAACGTAATATGCAGCAATCTAGAAATATTTTCCCCACAGACATGTCAAACAAAATGTACAAACTTCACACTTAAATTGCTTAAAATTAATGAGTGGTGTGATTATACCACTACCACAGACAAGATACAAAGACCTTTGGCATATCAGCTATCTTAAATAAGCACAGGGCATGGGGGGGGGGGGCATATTTAACATGATAAAAATGGCATTTTCATTTAACCCAGAGAACAAAAGAAACCCAAACAAGAGATAAAGTGCAATTCAAAATGGAAACATTGTCCCAAAGGCCTCAATACCACCCCCCAAAAAAATGCATCAAGGATTTATTTAAAGGGTGTATACAATGAGACAGCAGTAACAAATGCAAATGCAACTGAGAATAAAAACTACAGCTCCATGTAGTAAGAGGACACAGTACAGTAGTTTTTAATCTTCACCTTTCAGTAAGAGTATTTAATAATTACTCAGGTACAGAAACTTGAGGATGAGGCTATACAACAGAAGCAGTTTCAGAAGCTAAGCAAACAACTTGAATGGCAGGTGGTAATGAAAAGAACGGTAATACACTGCAGGGAAAGTCCTCCTGCAGATCCTACACTCATGAATATACTGAATGTAAAACCACTAACTCTTCTGTGGAGGTAAGCTTTCAGGCGCCATGTTCTTCAAAACCTCCAAGCCACCTGCAGAAGAAAAAAAAAGAAAAGAAAAAAAAAAAAACGCTTCTACATCTAGACCAAGAGGCACAAGTGGATGACCTGGTGGCAGGCAGCCAAGTCCTTGGCCCAGAGAACAGAGTGTGGGGTGGAGGAGATAGGGGCTCAGTAAATGCTCCCACCCACCCCACAGCAGAATTTCCACGAAAAATGGGCTGACGACTGGATCAAACAGGCAGCAACTCCCTCGTGCTACAGACTGACCCAGTTTGCACTAGCTGATGTTTATGGTCACATTGCAGAGGGTTGGGATGATACAGGCTCACCATGCATGGTTACTGCTGGTGAGAGATAATACACATATTACGGAAAAACAAGTAGGGTTCATTTAATTTTATGTAAAAAAAAAAATGAAGGAATAATCCCGTAAACAGCTGAACAGCCAGACTCTTAAACCAAGCTCAAGAGGCAGACAGCATGCACAGAGTTATACGCAGGAGGCTCCATGCCATTCAGGCTACAAGCACCCCTCACATTACAGTACTTTGGTCCCAAAGTCCATTTGCTCAACACTTGAGCACAAGGGCATGACTTCATCGGAAGTAATGCCAGAGGAAACTACAACAGGGCAGAGTACAGGATGAGTTTACACTGGCCCCAGTTCCACTCAACCAAACCAACTGCCTCTGACTTCCTGTCTCTCACATTACCCAAATGCCTAATCATAGGAGGAGAGTTCCAACTCCAAGCACCCCTGCCATGCTGTGGTATTTAGGGACGGGAATCAGAGCTCTCTGCGGCAGGAGAAGTCTCAACAAGCAGCAACATCCTTCTCGCTCTCCCACGTACAATTGTACGCACGTGTCCTTGCCTCAGGAAAGTAGTGAGTCAGTTTCCAGAATGACTAACATTTCATTTACACAACAGCATGTTTGCAAAGCAAATTGTGCAAGGCGGCTATCACTTTGAGGAGGACATGCAAAGGGCTGTATGACCTAGAGTGATACACACACACACACAAAAAAAAAAACACACTAAATCAGGGTTCTACAAAATACATGCAAGGACAAGTTTTTCCGAACAGCCCAAAGACCAGTCTTTTCTATAAAGATCATGGCTACTATATCAATGAAGCATGATGTGGTCCAGAAAGAGGGAATTCGGACATCAGCCAGATCGGGGACATAAGAACCACATTGCCTCTGCTCAGCGACATGCCGTTCCAGAAGGGGATTAGAATCCCTCATCGTTGCCACAGAGACACCTGGCGCACAGACTGCTCACAGATCTGAATCACTTCTAATCCTCCGGAGACATTAGGGGCAGAACAACACCAGGCCTGTGGGTATCATTAGCAACAGAAACCATCAGCACAGCAGGAAACAGCCTCCAACAAGTTGAAGAGGGGCACACTTAGCTCAGCAAGAATGGCAAATGATAGGCATTTCCAAAGCAGATCAAAATCTTGTTTCATGACATGCTGATACAGGGACTGCAAGGTGAAGTGAACTTGCATCAAGGAAAATTTTACAGGTTAAAATTCAAGCTAGAAAAGCAAATGGCTTACCCATCAATCTAACAGTAAAACATAAGGCATGTTTCAGCACCAGATCTCTCATCAAAAGTAATTTAAAAAACTAACCATATCCCTAGCAACATCATGCTTCATTAAAACAACACGTGCCCAATAGCTCCCAAAAACATGGGACTGCTCAAGCTTGATAAAAATAGAGGACAAACACCCTTTAATAGGCAACGTTTAGATTTTATATTTAAAATATGACATTCAATGCAATCATTCTGGGAAAACCCCAGGAACCTTTGCGTACAAAAGGATGTCAATCCACCGCAGATGACAAAAATTGCTCCTTATCAGCGAGTCCACCTAAACCAGAAGCCAGGGACAGTGGAAGGGAAAAATAAGTTCATGAGCACAGAGATGCAACATGCTACTGGAGCTAACTCTGTAACACTTGATGTGAGGCAGCAATACTACCCGAGAAACATGTCAGCCATTCTTCCATCGCAACGCTTGGCCAAGATTCTAAAGGTCTTTCTGAGACCTGAGTTAATATGCATTACTTGATCGCTACACTTGTTGTAACAGGCATCTACAGTATCACCGATGCAGTGCTTCAATGCCAATACGCACATACGCATTTCTGACAGCATGCTAATGCTGCTCAGCTATGAGAATGTTTCATAAGTTCAACATTAAGCATTTTAAACTGTGTCCTGTATAACTCTCAAATCGTGCAGTACAGTATGTCATTTGAGCCCAAGGTCAGTCAACCAATAATCTGACAGCAGACCATCTGATGAAGAGGGAATGGAAGTCACGCGAACCTAAGTCAGAATATCTACAAGGGGCTTCTACAAGATGGTGTTCACACCAAACCAAGATGCACTGCCAGCAGTTCTAAACCTGCCAGACCCGATTGCCTGAGGGACCCACAAATCAAAAGCCTGTTTTGACTCCACATCAACAAACATTTAAGACTGACCCTCATCTGAGATAATTACATAGCTGCTTTTTGTGTTGCTATAAAAACAAAGGGAGCAGGAAAGTGCCTACCACTTCTGATGCAGAGCTGTGGTAATCACAAAATATGTAAATGCCTTATTTAACAAGTCAACAATGAAGGGGAAGCCAAAAGGAACAAAAAAAAAAAAAAAAAGTGGCAGATGCATAATACCTTAAGAAGCAACATGATGTCACGTCACTCAGGTGATTCACCTTCATTACCAAAATGGACTGACCTTCTACATTCTCGCAAACCTGACAATATACAACCCTCAGCAGGACAATAGGCCTTAGAGGTCACAGGGGGCATAGAGACCACACTGCTTCTCTCTGCAAAAACAATTTGATTACAGATATACAAGACAAACTAGATACTAAAAATGACACAATGATGACCATCTTACTTGATCATAATGGGATTTTTTGTAAGACATTAGATTAGCCCTCAACATGATACAAACTGACCTTTGATATGTAAAAAGGCGATTTTATGAATTATCTTGCCTCCTTCTCAAAAGGAGGCTCTCATGCTTTGCACTTAATACACTTGAAAACATCAAGTCATCCAGCATCCTTGCACATCTAACAATGGATTCAAACATGAATCTTCTTTGTTATAGATTTACAATACAGACAGTAAAGTGTGACCGAAAGAACAGATCAAAAAGCAAAAACATGTCCGAAGTAATAGCCATCGTTTGCAGCCTGTCATGTCCCTGCTGTAAGCAGCTGAATCTCCCCCCCCCACCCCATCCCCAAACACATAATGCATGGTAGGCCAGGGTAGAATTTGAGGGGGCAAACTGTGGAAGAAAAACCACATCAGCAGAATCCAGATCAACACCACCGTCATGCAACTGTTGGATACAGTTTTCTGAGTGCACGTTACAAACCATGGAGTTTCTTTCAGTCACCTGGTAGAAGGCACATTTTTTCCCACAGTGCAGACACAGCTGTCACTCACACATAGTGGTCACACTCTCTCAGGGGCTGTGGCAGTTCACGATCAAAACTGTTACAAGCACACCCCTCAGAGCTCTGAAAAAACTTCAGACATCATCCAGAAAGCATGTCTAGTCTAGCAAGACTCCGATGAAACAATTAATGATCATGAACAGTTTAGAAACCTTCTGGTAATGCAGTTTAGAAAACAACCCCCCCCCACAGTACATGGCACAAACAACTATACAAGGTGACAAATGCATTTCAGCATGCATGCTATATTACAGATGTTTAAAGAGAAGTGGCTCTTAACTGGTGGCACAATGATTGAAAAGAAAGAGAAAAGGGAAAAATGCTTATGGCCATCTGACACTACACGTAGAAAAAACGACCAGATGCCAAACTTAAGATAACACAAATATGATACAAGCGTGAACGTATTCTGCCTTGGATCAAACGGATTATTGTGTCCCCCAAAACGAATTAGATGACGCGTACCATATCCATGGAAGGGTACAGGACGACTCGAGTATTAAGTTTTATCATCCTCGCGCGCACTGATAAGACAGTATGGCGGCACTAAAGAACGTATATCAAAAAGGCTACAAAAAGGCTACACAGCCACAAGTGTCACGACGTTCCAGCTGTTACACCAGCAAAACAGCCAGCAGCGCAAACGGATAAGCCTCGCTGGATAAAAGCTGCTGAGACAAATTAGAAGAGCTTAAACAGCTTTTGCAAGGCAAGTCAGCAGCTTGGACGGCACTTGTCGTGGTGGTGGGGACTTCCCAGTCACGCCTTCACGAATCGGCTTCGCAAAGGAATGAGTTAACTAGGCCTCGGCGTGCAGGGCAGCCGCTGCTAGCGTTGAAGCCTGGACATCCACAGTCTGAGACGCCGGCGCACGTTAAAGCGCTGTTAAGGTCCCACACCAACAGGCCGGAAAAAACGAGTTACAGATGCTCGTTAAGCTAAGGAGGAGCACGCCGCCTTCGGGCGTTACGGGACGTAGCGCACCGTCTCACAACCGCAAAGGAGGAAAAAGGAGGCGGCCGTTTCCACACACCGTCAGTTAGTCATATCCGGGAGATTCCTGGGGGTGCGCCTAACTAGCCCTGAACTGGTCCAGTATAGGACGTAGAAACGTCCTTTACTTGGTCACATATACGGGGGCCTCAGATAGAACAAAGGCAACGAGGACGGCGAGCAGCACAGGCACATGCGTGACAGTAACTGACACAAAAGGCAGCCAGCGCGTGCTGAACGTCACGGGGCAAAGAAGCCGCCTGATGAGACTATTGGCATTTTAGCACGATTAGCAATGATGGACAGTAACGGAGAGAGACAGCGACACACGCTGCCGCTACACATAGCCACCACGGCAAAGGGCTTGTCTGAGGAAAAAAAACAGCCAGAAGGAGGTCTTATCTGATTGCAAGATATGGAGTACTTAGCATTTGTTGAAGAACAAAAGTCCCAGTTCAATCTTCAAGCTAGCCAATTATGCTGCTGTGGCAGTATCATTGTGCGGACAGCACCGCAAGTCAAATTCTCTATATTGTACCAAAAAAACAATAAGTAAAAATACAAGTAACCAAGTGTGTCTTAATAGCACATTGCGAATAAACGTCAAGCTACAGAAATACTGAATGACACACAAATTGCTAATATAATCATTTACATTGGTATCACAAGCAATGGCTGCCGCCGCTCCTACTCCAACCATTCACGGCTCGCACGCTAACTGACTGGTTAGCCGTTGTCCCCGGACCAGCTAGTTAAAGTTCAGGACTAGCTCCGAATTCATTTTACTCGTTCGGCTAAGATCGTCGTAACGTACTTAAGAAAATGAGCGCGTCGCGTACTTACAAAGAGCAGGCTGTACATTGAAATCCCGTGACAACGACAGAGAAGGCGGAGAGACAGCGAAGGGCGCTGCTGGGCCTCTTTTTGTTCCCCTTTTGAGTTCAATGCGACTCGCCGAGGAGGAGTTAGCGGTTCGCTACGTCTCGCCGTCCCCTGACGTCACGGACACGCAACGTGTCCTCTGACGAAATGGTCGGTGACGAAGGGGCTGGTCGTGGATTTTTTTATGGAAATGCTGCGATAGACTATAGGAGCAATCATGTAATTATGGACCTCTGCAATTTATTATTATTATTAGTAGTAGTAGTAGTACTTTTTTTTGTTAAGAATGAATTATTGTTTCTCTGTTTATTCATTAATAGTGCTAATTTTGTACGGTTTCACTCACTCAAAATGTAATAAAGACACAGCAATTAAATTGTTCTTTAGATTTTCCAATAAAACGTGAAGAATGGTTTTGACCATAGGTTACAGTTATTGTATTGACTTTCAAAGAAATCGAAGAGACGCATGTTTGGATAAAACGTGGAAGTCATAAAATGAAATAACATTTCTGGTTATACTGAAAAGCACATTTACGTTTTTTAATGTAGGCCTTTCACCCAAATCTATATGAACTGGATAAATATTACAGTTATAAGTGGTCTACAATGACCAACGTGTATCTGTATTAAAATGTGAAGCAAGTTGAAGCACAAGATGATATACTGTTCCACAATGACAAAATACCCGTATTAATAAACCTGTTCTTCGAATAATTTCTTGTACATGTTCGACAGAGTTTTCAGCTGTTTTGAAACGGATTGTCTCACGGTCAAATTGTAGCGTTGATCTTTAATAAATCCGTTGGTTTCATATAGTAGCTGTAGGCTACTGTACTGTGTCTGTAGCTGAAGCAGCCAGCAGTGTATCCTGAACATCACAAGCCATCTGTCCAAACGCTTTTTAAAAACCGGTTCACATATGGTGCGCCGATTTCACTGAAATTTCCACTGAGTTAACCATTGTGTCCTTTTTTTCCATTGTGGATCCATACCATGACGTACACGGAAGGTTATTTTCCGTCTCCTCCGTTTGCGCGATAAAATATGACAATCCACGTATAAACCGTCAGAACCAATAATGCCTCGATCCATTAATCTCACCGTTTTGATGTCGCATATAGTAATGAATTTTGATTTACTAAATACATGAAACAGATGGTAAAGTTATGGTTATGAGTTTTTTTCAGAGAAGAACCAGAAGCTAAATAATTAAAAATGCACCCTTTTGCAACATAACAATCTCCATGTTGCACAACTCTACATAATATACATACATCAATAAAACAGTTATTATATTGGCTTATTTGTGGATGTAAGACAATGGAGTTACTTATATATAGGGAAACATTAGCACAGGATTAGCACAGTTTTTTTCCTCACCCAGTAGGCCTATAGCTTAAATCAAGTTGAATAACAGCTCACGAAATTTAGCGACTGTGGTATATTAGTAGGCATGTCAACAAATTCGACAACAGATTTAGAAGCAATCGTACACAAGGGTAAGTACAGTGTATATATAGAGCTTATATTAAGCTCTAAAATCAGTTGTAAAAGCACTTATCACGTAAAGTGTCTTATTTCTTTGCGTAGTGTAGAGTTTTAGTCAGAGGACCAGTTTTTCCAATTCTACGATTATTGAAACTGTAACCACTGAAATAGGAATTATTGCAGCGTGGTGCGTGTTATGCAATAGTGTCTCTTTACAAGATAGAATTACATTAACGGCGTTTAAGACAATACGTGATGAATGACTAAAATGTGAGCACTCACGAAGATCATATATCTAAAACCCAGAAATCGCTTTATTTTGAATGTAAGGTTTAGCTGCGTGAGGTATACTACAATAGCACACATAATTTCATCCATCTAACATATGCAATAATAGTCTACAGGATTTCAGAACCCAGATAAATATGCTTCAATGGATCCATGCCTCTCCTACGGTCCTATCTCACCCTCGGTACCAGTTGACTCAGGAGTTAAACCTTAGCTTTATTCTCCCTCTAGTGCTGAATATGAGAATTGCAAATGCCAAGTTCCTGAGATGTTGCTTGAGGCACTTGAGATAGAAATAGTTCTGAGGTATTTCATAAATTCAAACATCTCACAAAAATTAACGTACGAATCTTCTAATAACGTATGGCAATGTAATGTAAAGCATAAAATATACCTTCTATTGTTATATCAATGTTCAAAGCAAAATGACACAGATATACTGGAAAGTATTTATTGATGTGGTATCAATACTATCAAGTTCTGTAGATTTAGTATAAACGGACAAAACATTTTCAATCAAACAAGAGTGCATTTTATACCCAAAATCTATTACATACAGTGTATGCAATGACACTTCACAAAGGAAAAAAACAAACAATTGTGTGATGCGTAGTACAATAAACACAAGAGGAAAAATAATGTACACAAAAGATTATCCTTCACAAACAATGCTATAGTGCTAACTATCAATGTAAATGCACGGTACTTGTCATTGTTGTTAAATACTGTATATACCTTTTGGGCTTCGGCAATCATTTTGGCCATTCCTGCTATCTCGGCACATGTATAAATATCACTTTTATTAATTTCATGTGCAAATTGGAATTTCCACTCAATTTTACATAACAAATACAATATCCTGTAAAACTCAAGCAAGAGATTTAATTTCCTAGTTTTGTTTATTTGCAAAAGCACAATTTTTCTTATATGTTTTTTTTTTCTCCTTTTTGCTTTGCACACTTGTGGTAGAGTGTACAACAATGCAACACTGCATCTAGTCTCATTGGAAATAAAACACAAGACAAAATGGGAACATGGAAATCCATTCTGTGTTTTCATAACAGAAAGGATATATAAAAATATATAAATGATATATAACAAGAATAAACCTTGCTTTGTCAAAAGGGACTCAACAATCATCATTTACATGCTTTGTGTTGATGGTGGATTGCAGAACTAGGCTGAAGGAAATGTCAAACAGTGCATTAACTGTACAAAAATACTGTTTATGAGGACAAAATTCTCTCTCGTTGTCAGGGGGGTGGGGTGTAAGGGGGTGTATTTTTATGTTCTGGGTACCACATGGTAAACAGATAAGACTTTCTGTTTGTCGGGGATCAAACCAGTGCTGATATGTTTTTTTTTTTTTTTTTAAGTTATTAGCAATGATACTGGTGGGACCTGGTCACACTGGAACATCATGCAAACAACTCACAGTTCATTCACAACTCTATGTAATTAATTATCCAATAGAATAATTAGCCTCCAGAAACTACAAGGCTGTCCAGATATTAAATCTCTGGCAGAAATGGCAGTGAAGCCCCCCCTTCATTGCCCCAGGTCAGAGGAATGTGGTTTTCAGAATGTTAGGATGTGTCATACATCCAGTCTACGTCTTTTCCTGAGCTTGCATGCTGCAGGAATGTGGCATACATAGCACCATTTCAACACAGGGTGGAAAAGGTACATTGTTTATATGTATATTGTGCAGAGGGCTACTGAGCGGGCTGTGCCTTCGAAATGCTTTGCTGATAGTCAGGCACAGAGGATAGGAAGATGATAGACCTGAAAAAGATCACCACTGCGATTCAATCCAGCACAGACTAACACTGGACACCCAACAAAAAAACCATTGTCCCGACTGGCACTCTTTCTAAGTCAAAAATGTCGAGCTTTGTAGTGAAATATGCAGGCAGGCCGAACGAAAATCTTGCAGAAAGTGGGATTAATAAAGAGCCAACACAGAAACAAGCATGGGTGTCTGAGGCTTAGTGATTCCAATTTAGTGGTAGGCACCTCTTAAGGATCCTGTTCAACATTGCTAAAAGTCTTTTTATATGACATCACTGTAATATTTATGGCACATATGATGTAAGGCAGCGTGTTGACTCTATATTCTATTCTGTGGTTTGAGACCAACATGGTTGTATGTTCACATTTATCCTCAGCATTAGTCTGTCGGTGTTTCCTCGCACCTGAAAATTGATTTTATGTGTCTGCCCTCTCCTGGACAGGCATCACTTCAACAGTACACCCAGATTCATACCTTACTCTTTTCGACCACTGATTCCAATGTCAATAAGCAGGATTGTCATCCTTTTAGACATGGATGGAGGAATGTATTTTGTTTGGAAGCCTGTTTTGTTTTGAGCCAAACGTTTAAGGATGATGTGAATGCACTGTAAGCTCCTCTATTTTCTCATACTCTTGAAGTAGTGATGGCCAAATGAAGCTTCATGAACCATTTGCTGTATTCATGGAATCCACTAGATTCTCATGGTTTGTTTGAGGCTTGCTTTGAGCCCTTGTTTGAAAAGAAAGTACCATCTAGTGGCATCAGAAGATACGAGAAGTAGTTCATGAAGCTTCAATTGGTCATCCCTTCTTTTAAGTATTTTCACACCGCAAACATCAAGCACTTGTCCATTTTGTCAGTTTCAGCTATGTTCACTTTTGCAGGTGATGATGATGTCCCTCACATTAAGGCTGTCACACATTCCCCTGCAAATGACTCTATGTTTAAGCGGTTTCTACTGTGGCATTTACTGCCTTTCAGAATACCCCAAGTAGGTCATCCGTTTAGCCACCACTTAGTGAAAGAAATCCTGGCCTGAGGCCTGACACCATCTCTTAGACCCGGAAGAAGCTGTAACTGGCTGTTGACTTTGGCTCAGTCAAACACAGAAAGCAGTCGTGTGGATACCTATTCATCCTTCTGGGTGCAGACCAATAATGGAGGATAAGACTGCATATCACTATCTTTACTTCTCAGGACATAAAGGGGAGTGTTAACTACAGGATGGTCTTGATGAACTAACACTTCATGTCGGTGTCACCTTAAATAAAAGGGAGATCCAGGCACCTTCAATTAACACTAGACTTAACTTCTGATTCTCTTAAAGGCTTAAGTATCCATATTGAACTTAAGTCTTTTTTGAGTGGCTACAAAAAGTCACTGACGAAAACTCTGTGCCAAATGTGTTTTGTTACGCTGTCATAGGAGAAAGATTCTAAAATATCCTTGTTTCTTTCTCAATCTGTGAATGAACTAATACTACCATTAAACACCCCCAAGATATTTTTTTTTTATATATAATTTCAGGAACTGTGCTCAGGCTATTTAAAGGGAGACTAAGAGTCATTCCCATCTATGTCTACAGCAGCTAGAGTTAAGTGGCCCTTTGCAGCATGTAGGTGGAGGTTAGGCAGGAGAACTAAGGCAAGAAGAATGTTGCTGTTAGACATTCCATACATATATTTTTGGGGGACAGAAGCAGCTGTTTACTTTGACCCCCCCCCCCCCCCCTCCAAAAAAAGAAACACCGCATGGAATGACACATTCAAGAACCTAGTCCAGGGATTAGGGCACTGAAGACCACTGCCACTGAGACAAAAAATTAGGTACACAAATCCTGTGCATACAAGCAGCACACAAGTAACACGTATCTAAACATAAAATAACCTTAAGGAAAATCTCCAACAGTATTTAGCCAATGAAACTAACGCATATACATGATCTGAATGTTTAAATGTGATGTGTAACTTTACATGAATCCTCAGAAAAGGTTGTTTGATATGCTTTATAACACAAATTGCTCAGAAGTCATAATGATCCGAGCTTGTAAAGCAACGGTGCTTAAATGCAACAGGGGAATAAATAACAACGATATGTTCAGGTCTTACAGTACATGGGACAGAAAAGAATTATCTTTACAGTACAAAAATATATATAATTCCACAACACAGAGAAAGAAAACCCACTGTTCAGATCAGAGAAAGCTAGCAGGCTAAATCCAATAGCTGGTCCATATTCACTTACTTATATAAAATGTATTGATTAATCGGTGGAAGCATATTACGCAAATGTAATTTAGGACTTTTAGAATAGTAGACCGGAATACATTGCACACATAACGGTTCTGCAATGACTGATTTTGTCTTTACAGTTGTTAAAATAAAAAGCACACTGTGGCATGCAATCTGTAATGCTACACTGTTAATCACAGCCATCAGCTTGACAACAGGCTATCATAATCTTATAGATCAGCAAAAAAATGCATTACAAATATATCCATCAGTATTTGTAATGAAGAGCTATCTTGATGCAATCTACTCGTAACGTGATATCAGAATATCATGGATGAAAAAAAATACGTAAAATGTATTGATAAATGATTAGAGAACAAGCCGGTTTATATGACGTCTCAGTGTATTGATTGTACTTTTTTGAACTGCGTACAGTATATGTTTATATAGATATAATAATGCATATATGGAGTAAGGGGTGGCATGTGAGTGATCAGAAGTTTGTGACTGCAGAAGGTGAAATGCCCATGAACCCTGGGATGTAACGTTCTATGGGGTCAAGGGTTAAGGGTCAGGCAGTGTTCAGTCACACAGATAAGCATTGGCAGCAGGCGCAACCACATTGTGAAGTAAGGACCTTAACCGTCCAATTCAATAGAACATCAATGACAATAACATCAAAAAAGAACAACAAAGCAGCAAATGAAACAATAATAATATTAATATTAATAATATATGCTAGAAAACAAAACAGGTTCAAAAAGTGAAAACAAAATCAAAACAATGAAAGGTAGAGAGAAACTCAGAGACAGTATAAAATATCCTTCCCCTGCTTTGAAATCTTTTCTTTCCTTCTTCTGCTTCTTCACAAAAGTCATTTGATGCTGTAGGTGTTTTATGGCTGATGACGATGATGATGGCGATGATGGTGGTCGTGGATTTGGATGTGGGGAGGGCCGTTATGTGGAGCTGAGTAGGAACCCTGAGAAGGAGGAGTGAATGTACTCAGTGGAGTACAGCCCGTTAGCCTGGTCTGAGGGCATCTGGACCCACACCTGATCTCCCTCCTTCAGTTCCAGAACGGCGCTGCCGGATGCCTGGTCCATGTAGCCCTTCTTGTACTCGTCGTAGGTGTAAGTGGCAGGCACATTGTTCTTGTATAACGCCACCCACAGGCTGGTTCCCTTTACGTGCACGTGGTAGGCAAAGTAGTAGATGCCAGCGAATGGACTAGTGAAGATCCCCGTAGAAGGATTGTAGGCGTTCTGCCCATTATACAGAGTCCTGTCAAACTTAATTGGCATGCCAGAGGGCGGGAAGGGAGTGGTCAGGATGGCAGTGAAAGCGGGAGCTAGTGCGGCAGACAGCACCCCTTGTCCATATTGGGGCTTCCCATTCCGGCCACCTGGAACCGACTCCCCACCAAGGTCAGGTTCATGCAGCCCAGACACTCGCGTCTCACCATTGATGATGGCTCCTGGAGGACCCGGGGGGCCCGGAGGACCTGGGGGCCCTGGGATGCCATTCAGTCCCGCAGTACCTGGTTTTCCTGGGGGGCCCTGTGGTCCTGGTACTCCATCATTTCCATTCATGGTTACCCCAGGTAAGCCTGGTGGACCAGGCTCCCCCTTTAAACCCGGAATTCCCTGGGGCCCCATAGGCCCTGATGGGCCCTGGAGGCCTGGAATCCCAGATTGACCTCGAGGCCCTGGGGCCCCTACAAGTCCAGATTCCCCTTTTGATCCTGGTACACCCATTAGCCCAGGGTTACCAGGCAAGCCTATGTGGCCAGGCTCTCCTTTGGGACCTGGCTTTCCAAAAACACCATTGGGGCCAGGCAAACCCCTTTCTCCAGGGACACCAGGCTTTCCTGCAAGTCCATTGGGACCTTGAGCTCCTCTGATCCCAGGTGCTCCTGGGGGCCCAACAGGTCCAACTTCTCCTTTTATGCCAGGTATGCCATGCTTACCTGGAAGGCCGATAGGGCCCTGGATTCCTGGAGGTCCAGGTTGTCCATCCAGGCCAATGTTACCTGGCTGCCCATCTATTCCAGGCTCCCCTTTATCTCCAGGGAGTCCTGGTAGTCCTGAGGGACCACGATCCCCCTTCTGCCCTATCAACCCAGGCTTGCCATAGCCAGCAGCTCCGGGCAGACCTGGTGGTCCCTGGTGCCCTGGTTCCCCCTTTGGTCCAAGAGGACCTGGCACTCCACGCAAGCCATCTACGCCAGGTTTCCCTAGTCCAATTGGTCCAGGCTGACCTTGCAATCCTGGAGCACCAGGTTCTCCTGGTGGTCCTCGTATTCCAGGAAGTCCATCATCACCTTTTGGCCCAACAGGCCCAGGAAGCCCATTCATTCCTGGCTTTCCAATGCCTTGGGCCCCAGGTAGTCCTGGAAGACCTTTAAGGCCAACCGGGCCTCGTGGACCAGGTACACCTGGAGTTCCATTTCCATTTTCCCCCTTTTGCCCTCGTTCTCCATGAGAACCCGGTTCCCCTTTTAACCCTGGCTCACCCCTGGCCCCTGGAGGGCCCCTAATGCCGGGGAGTCCAGGTTTTCCATTCAGAGACAAGCCCGAAGGTCCCGGGAGACCAGGCTGCCCGGGCAATCCTCGTGAGCCTGGTTCACCTCGCAGGCCAATCTCACCCTTTACCCCGGCTATGCCCTTCAGACCCACCTTTCCAGGAAGGCCTGGGGCCCCCGGTTTCCCAATCACCGACAACCCAGGGGGGCCCTGAGACCCAGGCTGCCCATTGAGTCCTGGTTTTCCAATACCTGGCTTCCCTGGAGGACCTGGGAGTCCTGGTGGCCCACGGGGGCCCGGTTTTCCTTGAGGGCCAGGTTCTCCTTTGACGTCCACCATAGGCAGCGTATCTGCAAAGTGAAGCAAAGAGAAACCATTTAAGGGCCACTGACAATGTGCTCATATATTTTCTTGGCTCCTAAAGAGGGTCATACTTCACCTTCACACTCGTTTCCCTGCTGTATGGAATTACTGGTATGCTGTCACCACATAGTCATGTGATTTTACAAAAGATTAGTGAATTTGGGAATTTTTCCAAAACTATCTGCTGTTATTTGTTTGACTGAGGTGTGACCTGCTGTTTTGTACACGGATGGGAAATCCATCATTCTTAAATAACTGGGATCCCAGTTCTTTCTTGCTGCCCTGCAAATGGAGTCGCAGGTGTTGCCTTACAGCCTCATATCCCCTTAGAGGACATAAAAAAGAAAATGAATGGAGGAGGATGATGATTCCTCAGAATTTAATTTCCGGGAGGGTCTGCTGCAGCTTTGGAAAGCCATTGTTGACAAAGGGAGACGGAATGGACTGCGGGCGGCTCTGGTCTCTCACTGCCCACATTGAACGGATGTATTGCTGCACTACTGTCCAACGTCAGCTGCATCATTTGCATTCCTATTTATTTAGCAGATGCTTTTTACCAAAGCAATGTTTTTTGTTCTTTTTTTTTTCTTAAAAAAATGGTCAGCCAATCCCTGGAGCCTTGGCCAGGGGCCCAATGGTAAAATCACTTGGCTAACCATGGGAATTGAACCAAAAACCTTTCAGTCACAGCACTTAAACCCACAGGGCCACATCCTGCTCACATAACGGCAGATCAGTCAAGGAGACAATTTACTGTATAATTGGCAGAACCATTAAGTGTTTTTTTTTTTGCTGACATAAAAAGAGAAACAAATTCTATCTGTAACGCTAACCTCACACTTAGTGCTCAAATTCATGGCTAATTGGTTGTTCAAACCATGTGAAATGTTGTTTATTATGGAAATCCAAGACAACATTATCAGGGGAAAATAAAGTTTAATTATAATATAAATAAATGTAAAAATACAATAATGAGAAAGATACACAGTTTTCCCCAGTTCCTCAGTTTATCTGAGTGTCAGAATAAGGAGCATCATGTAGACTAACATTTCAAAATGGCAGCAATATATGTGAGAATTTCAAAGTCAGGGAAAGATGATGAAAGCACATTTCATGATCAATTAGTAATAGAAGCAATGGAGAGAGTGAGCTGCTGTCATCTATCATGTCATCTCAGTCTATCCACTGGCCAGGTCTGGCGGTTGTTCTGAGTCTTTGACCTCAGTCAGACATTACAGATTGATTCAAGATGTGTCGCCAGTACACACATTACCTACGTCTTACTGCTGGTGGGCTACCCGCAGATTTAGACTTTAGGTGTGAGTAACAAATACCACTGTTTGCTAAGATGCATTTAAATTCCCCAGAGATCAACTCAAGCAGAATGCCTTCATATTAAAGAATCACATGATACTAGAGTATATTCCATAACTTTATATAAAATTTATCGTTCAGCCAGAAAATACTTATTTCCAGTGTTTGTGGAAATGATCTCACCAGTTGTAGTGAAAACATCAGTAACGCTAGAAATGAGTAACACTAGCAAAATTTAATTTTGCGTTGGACACAATTATGCAACGTGTGTCTGAAAAAAATTAACATGTGGAGGTTTTTTAAAACTAAAAATGTTCTCTTACTTTGTTACTGTGAATAGAAATGAGATAGAGTGTTACATTTGTTTCCTAAATTTGTCTTTTCTGGCTGCTGTTACAGTCCAAATATGACAGAAGTAATTTAGGTAATATGTTCTCCATTCTATGTGCCAGAAGAGCCACCAGACCCAAATAACATAAAGTGCTGTTAATGCCCAGCATTCCACTGACTGCAAATGCCTTGTTAGACAATTAATGGTCAGTTTTACTCATTAGAAAATCTTATATGTACTACATAGTAAGTTTTAAATAACAGAGAAGTACTTATAAAACTTAAATACATTTTGTTTGACATTATAAATGATTTTATAGACTTTTTTTACTACCTATGCTTCCTGCAGATTATAGTGCCAAACACAAGACAACAAATGGAAGACAATAAGTGTGTCAGTCACAGATACACAATGATTCATGACAACAGACGATAGCACCCCAGTGGATAAACAAACAGTCTGCGTACACATGTGCAAGAGCAGCGCTGGAAACAGAAGCTGAGGTGTAAAGTGTCAGAGTGTCAAGTGTAGCAGGATTTCGTGTGCAATCAATTGTCGTTGAGGAGTCTGGCTGACGGTGGGTAAAACCATCCCTGAATCATGTAATCCGAGTACTTAATTTGGCTCAAGTTTATGATCCAGGTCGGCATTTTAAGGAAGTGTATCATGCAAATGCCCTGAGTCGCTTTGTGTCGATTCTCCTTTGGCCAGTCATTTCCAAAGTGCTGCACTTGTTATTCTCACGAGAAAAAACACAATAATATATTTGTGAAGATGTGCTGGCACTGTTGATGACATTCAGACCATTGTAAGATGTCTGAGGATGTAAAGGCACCAGGGCTTGCCCTTCGCCGTGGTTGGTGTGTGAAGTGTGACGTGGCCATGTGAGGTCATCAGTGAGACAACGGCTGTCAGGAAACCGCCAATCTACAATATGTGGGTGGTGAAGCTTTTTTTCTGGAGGCTATGCTCTGTCATCCTGGTATGGTACTTGCCATGGGGTCTGCATCTGCCAGGGAGTCTGTATCTGCCAGGGGGTCTGTATCTGCCAGGGGGTCTGTATCTGCCATGGGGTCTGTATCTGCCAGGGGGTCTGTGTCTGCCAGGGTTCTGTGTCTGCCAGGGAGTCTGTATCTGCCACAGGGTCCGTGCCTGCCAGGCGGTC
>JABFDZ020000050.1:14360977-14390788 GCA_019775955.2 Pollimyrus isidori | reverse complement strand
GGAGTCTGTATCTGCCACAGGGTCCGTGCCTGCCAGGCGGTCTGTATCTCATAGGGGGTCTCTATCTGCCATGGGGTCTGCCTCTGCCAGGGGGTCAGTCTGTGACACTGGGTTAGGTCCTGAGAGAACTAGAAGGCTGTGCCAAGCACAGCCACACCAGGCAGCTTGCTCCACAAAAACTGCTTTGACGTACTGCAGAAAGAGGAATTTTGCTAAAGGTAAGTTAATTGTCATGTCCAAAGTAAGAGTCGACTAAAATAGGTTACAACCGGCAGAGGAATACTGGCATTGATTGACACTAATGCATTATTTTGTGTAAATATTTATAATATGCATATGCTAAATATATAAAACTGACAGTATTATGAAAGTGCAATACATCACTGGTTAATAAAAATGGTAGCTAATCATTCCAGTTATATATAAACCTTATGAAGAAAGATGCATATACTGGGAAGCCTTGTGTTTGGACAGTAAATAACTAATATATTTTGGTTTTTTTCCTCAGAATCAATCAAATCAAAACAATTTTAATCCTCACAAAACGCTTGACCACTTTCTCTGGTGTCAGAAATGCCAGAAATTTAGGGCCCCAGATCACCAAACAACTACTTTTACATGCAATGCTGCGTTCATTCCAGTAGGTGGGAGTAAAGACAAATAAATGAGAGAGCTGGCGTTAAAAAAACACATTATCATCACTGGAACGTTCCTACACAGAGGAAAAAGGACACAGGAATTCCGTGGCTCTAGAATGGGTCTTAAATACAGAGGACTTCCCCCTTCACAAAGCCAGCGTGCTTCTGTCCCAGCACGACACTGATGATCTCATTCTCCAGTAAGACAAGGATTGTGGCAGCAAATTTGGCTTACAAAAAGCAGCATGCATAAATATATATATATCATCCCATTGTGTTAGCAAAATCCAGAAGCTCAAACTTTACGAAGAGCGAATCAATGGATTCTTCTTGTAGTGGATGCTTTTATGTGCGGCCCAATCACACTCGGGGTGGAAAACCAGGAGAGCAAAGCACACCCAAGAACGACAGAGAGTTTCAGGATGACCATTTGTAAATAGAAGGGACTCCCATCTTTCTTACAAATGTTGGTTTCAGGTTCTGCGGTAGGTACACTTTGACACTAGGGTAAGGATCTGATGTGCGGGACATTTCCCCATCTTCTGGAATGGTAACATTTCAAAAGGGCTGCCTGTATTCCATATGATCTGGCTACACCATGGCGACATTTTTAGCAGTTTGTCTGTCTTTGCGATAGAGCATTTTTGATTTTGTTTTTTTTCCTTGTTAAAATAATATCTTCCTCCAATAAGAGAAGGTGCAGGGGCTTGCTGATGCTGAAAATGGTTTCAGAATGGTTCCTGGCCACGTAAAAAAGCATTTGGAAACTTTTGCTTCCAGTATTAAAAAGGTCAACTCCAGTTTTAACTTGAGTCAGCAGATGTCTGACCAGCTATATCAGCTACAGAGCACCTCTCTCTCCCATTCTGGCGTCTCTCAGTAAAATATGAAATAGATTTTAAGATTTTTGTTTACTTATTTATAATCCTTTTTACAATAAGATACCCACAACTGTCCTCAGCAAACAGGACACTCAGGCTTTCTGATCCAGGTTTTGCTGTTATCCCAAGTCCAAGTTAAAAACCAGAGCTGACAACTGCTCTAGAACCAGAGCAGTTGCTATTGCTGCCCCGAGGAGGAGAAACAGTTTGCCCATGGATGTTGGATCAGCCAGCAGAAAGGGCTCCTTTAAATGATGTCTGAAAACTTTTGGTACAGCCTTTTATCGATGTTTGAATATCTTGTTCTATTCCTTGTGAAGCACTTTGTGACATTTGTTCTACATAGATATGTTTGTGTCTCTAAAGGTACTATATATAAGCTACTTACTTCTGTACCTACTTACTTGCTTACTTACGTACTATACCTGATGTATGGATAGTCAGTGGCAGCAAAAGGAGCTAAACTTCAGCTTGGGTCGGGAGACCACTTCACTCATGGCTGTGGTCTCTTTGCCTCAGGCAAGATCCAGGAGATGACGAGTCTCTGTTTTCCATGCCTCTTTTCCATTTTTACCACAGCCCACTTAACTGGAACGTGTTGGGAGAGTAAAAAAGCGTTTCTTTTTCCAGCCGCTCTGAGGCCCAAGTACGGGTGACACATCGGACGAAACATCGAACAAAATTGCTCTGTTTTTTTGGTCCTGGGTGGACCTTCGCTTGGAGGAAGCGAAAGATGGGTCAGAGGCTGCTTGTGCTGACAAAGCTGGGTGGGATATTAACATTACTGACCGTTACGTCTGACACACTTTAGCACAATCTCACATGCCCCTGACTAAACTTACTTAAAAAAAAATGAAACACTACTAACAGCTACCAGATGCTTCGGAGGAGCATGTCTTTGTGAGGCTTTCCAAACGGACAGCAAAGGTTTATCAATGAGCCATGTGCCCCCCCGGCACCAGAAAGCAGTCTTAGTGAGGACCCGTGGCCCCTTTCTGGGTGCAGAGCTGCAGTGGGCAGTGAGAAGCTGTATTCACGGGCACACGCATGCGCTGATTACTCCTGTTTCCAGTCTGCTCTCATTCTCAGAAACACTCTGAATTGTATCCAGTCCACAATCCCAGGAATGTTTTTGTCTGCTTCCTCCAGCCCCGTCGTGGCAACTCCGACGGCGGCCGCTTTCCTCGCGGCACTATCACATTTTGATGAGCCGCGCACCATACAGGGGCAGCATGCGGCTCAGCGAGTTAGGCCTCTGTGCCTCTCATCAGAAGGTTGTTGGGTTGAAACCCCAGGATTGGCAGAGTGAATTCTCCACTGGGCCCTATGAAGGAGACCCTTAAACCTCTGCTCCCCTGCACTGTATCCCTTTGGAGGAAAAACCACGTGCTCAATAAGTGGTGTGTAATGCACTCTACCTAACCGGCCAGCACTGAAAGTCAAGCAAGTAAGCATCAGTTGCAAGAATTGTGGTCCAAACATTTTTTGGCAAATAGTAAATGTATGGACTAAGTAAAACATGTAAAGCTGAAACAGTGAAGGAATTAGCAGTGAGGTATATTAGTGAGTGCTGTCATCTTACTTTTGCACTTTTGAAAATTTAATGAAGCACCTGAATTGTAGTTCAGTGCTAATTTCTTTATTCTGAAGGACAGGCAGATGTGGGGAAGCATTTTACTGGAATCAATCATAAGCCTATGTAGGCTGAATATATAATTATAGCAGCTGTACGTCATTACTGCTAGGGGCCGATTCGAGGGTTTAACCAATGTGGCCGATATTTACCGTTTACTGCAGGCAACACACCAAGAGCCCTATGATACTGCTTGCAGCGGTAAAAGCACCAAGTGTATGTAAGGTACATTCTCAGTAATATTTCTACACGTTGACAAAAAGGGATGACAAGAAGTCATAAAGCTGGTAACAGCGGTTGTAAATCTCAGGTCTCTGGCATCAAACACATCTTGACCTAGTTATTTGTCTGATTCAAAACAACCATTTCAAAGTACAACCCAACAAATACTTGTAATAAATAATAAAATTATTGATATTTTGGATGATTAGCAATATTTGTTATCGGCTGAATTTAGTTCCAGCTCAAATTAATATTCTTTTTGTTATACTTTCCCAGAGTTTGCTTGTATTCCAGAAACATTTAACAGGACTGCAGGACAATATCAAGTCAAAAACTGGCAAATTTATATTAACTATCAATTTTTAGAAGCAAACATATTACCTAAGAGCTGCAGAGGAAATCCAGTCAGCCTACCCTCAGGGCTTCGAAATGACACCTTCATAAACAGAAGCGGCTGCCATAAAACATGCAAACAAACTGCTCAAATTACAGGTGAGCTGAATGACATAAATTAGAGCTCTGGTAAAAGCAACCTGAGGCTTTTGCCTGTGTTTCATCTGTAACAGAACACGTTTTGTGTTCCAACATTGCAGCGTTTGCTTGACCCTGCCATCCTGGCCTTACACACACCAGCACAAAGCTCATTTTTCTGGAAAATGTTTAGTGTGTGAACCTGCAAAGATTTATACAGGGGCAGGTCCACAGATGCACTGCCCCCAGCTAAAAGCTGATTGGTCCTCTGAGTCCCCCCTTGCCGTTCACTCATCAGTTCATAGCCACATCATTGGCTAACCATAAGATTGGTCCCTTTGTTTGAATTAAGGTCCCTCTTATGCCAAATATAAGCTTTCTTGGGACACATCCCACCCAATATTCAAAACAGTGCAATTTATCCCACGCAATATTTTGCTTTTAAAAACATGAAGAAACTAGTCAGGAATTTTGTTCTCATCCAAAGTAGTGACCAAGGCATAAATGCTTTTAGCTGATGATTTCAGTTTCATATGAATAAATGAATAATATGAATAAATGAAACAGACAGGTAGCCTGTACAATCTTGCCATATATGAGGTCCTGCAGGATAATGTGAGAGGATGGACTTTTGTCCTCACTGCATTGAATAGACATGTAATATCATGTAATGTCTACCATCCTAGGTGGGGGGGCACTGCAGTTCAGACTTTGGAAATGGTAGGTAGAAAGAAAGAAAGAAAGAAAGAAAGAAAGAAAGAAAAAGAAAGCTTACCTAAGAACTGGCCCTTGCCCTCCCGGAAGGGAGGCCCCCCAGGGCCCTTCATCATTGGCTGAACGTACTTCATCTGAGGCAGGGGGTGGTATCCGCCTCCCAGAACCCCCCCCAGCAGGAACAGCGGCAGGAACACAGGGAGCATGGTCAGGAGCCTCAGGCAACCAGGGACGGGCAACCTCTGGGGAAGGGAGTGGGGGGCGGAAGGAGAAGCATGAGAGAGGAGCGAGGAGGAGAGCATGCTCATGGTGATGTCCAACTGTAGAGCTAATCTCCCAAACTCAAGCTGAATCATCATACGTATGTCACACTCATGCAGCATTGGAACAAGAGCCTAATAAGACAACTGTTCAAATAAAAAGTGCATAATGAGAAGATGCACATGCATCAGCAGTGTGTTCACACTGCTTCATTCACCTACTGTTTGTTTTCTCGAGTCGCAACATGTGTTGGATTAGCACTTACAATTTTGTGCAACTGCTTGCTTAATGTCGCGCCTCAGAAATGCGCCTAGGAATTGATTTTGTAATAAGAACAAGGTGGCAAATACATAGCTTCTGCAGAGGTAAAACACTGCAGTCATACACAGTGTAAGTGGAGACAGATTATCGGCTGGGAATCAGCACAGCTCTGAGCACTGGCTCTCCCCAGCTCCACATCAACAGTCTAATACGAGGGCCTCCATCAGGTGTAAACAGTGAACCATGTCCTTGGTAAACCACATATGAGGCCTGGGCTATTACACTCAGGAAAGATAATACCGCAAAAAAAAGAAACACTGAAGAGACTGCAATCATTCCCGGGCATATGGAAACCCAGATGCAGCAGTCAGACTGAACCGGAGAAGGGCTACAAAAACCTGGTACCAGGAGGCCGCGGCTGGAACCTAGGCGTGTGTTTTCATTCTGGCACGGGAGGCGAGACCCAGATGAAAACCAGGAGGCAGCCTCCCCCCCCCCCCCCAATGGGCTGTGCAGGTCGCTGGTACCGAAGCTGCCTGCACCTGGATGGACTTCAGCAAGGCTGGGCCGGGCCGCGCGGCTCCGCGCTCCGCGCCTCGCTGTTTGTGTAACCTGTCCATCCCCAGGACAGCCGGGCCTCTTTGCTTTAATTCCCAGGCTGGAATGATAATTTCATCCTCATGTTACCCACACCAAATATTTACATAAGGCCATGCAGGTGCTGAGCAGGGCTGGTGATTTCGGAAGGCTGACGAGGCTCAGTACACCTTACTGTGACGAGCGGCCGGTCAGGGGGCAGAGGGTCCCGCTCCTGAGGGACCCGTTCTGATGGATGTAGTGACACCTTGAACCTCAGGATCAGACTCAAACTAACAGCGAAACGTTAAAGGTTAACGCTTTACTTGAGGGGGCACAAATACTAAGTAGTTGCTCAGTTACTCCTGAAGTACAAATCATGAACAAATATAATAGCTCTTGGTAATACAAGATACATCATGATTCATTAATGATGAACCAACATAAAGATCATGACTTGTTCCTTCAGTAGTAACTCCAGTAATTCACAAAGGTTTAAAGAATTAAATACAGTAATTGCTCAAGATAAAAAATGCATTATTCATTCATTAATGTAGCATGTATGTACGTATGTAACTAAGACTTAATTTGTTGTTAATTAACACATAAGTAACCGTATAACACCAGACTATTAGTGCCCCATTAAGTGAACTGCTACCAAACATTGTCACACTTATATGTTTTCTTAGTCAAGAAAATAACAGGTTTTTGTGTTGGGTGAACCATCCCTACAATGCCTAATTTAGTCTCTAAAAATTTTTGTTACATTGCCCCACAAAACAATAATAAAGACATGGCACAAAAAAATAGTTCTTATATACTTGAGTTACAAAGATGAGGGAGGTCAGGTGATCTGTGGCATTCATGAGCAGTTTACGTAATGTCCTACAGTCTTAATCCATTTAGGAATTAACATCCAAAGATCCGGACTACACAACAACAGATGATGAAATTGGGCAATATCCAATGAGGGAAACCAGTCCCAGCAGACTGGGGAAGATGTTTATCTGGTTTTATTAGGAACAAGTAGAAGACACCAGATCTGTAGGTTGATGTTTCACAACACTGGTCATTTGGTTCCAGAGATCAGTCTGGTGAGAGATGTTCTGCTCCATCCACCATTTACCAGCATTTACTGCTTGGCGCGTAACTCATCTACTAATCCAGGGGTTGGCAATCTTATCCAGAAAGGGTCGTGGTGTATGTAGGTTTTTGCTGCAACTCCCTAATTAGATTAATAATTAGAGGACTGATTGGCTGAAGAGTCCTCACACCTGAGTTTTAGCAGCCGACCGAACGGCTACCCCAAAAACCTGCATACGCACCGGGCTTTTGAGGATAAGATTGCCCACCTCTGTACTAATCCAATTGGTATTGATCCAAAAATTGTAAGCAAGCACAATGTGGACTAAACAAATCCAGAATACATCAAGGCTCAGAAACTTAAAATGGCCGTAAACTGCAATTGTAACAATTATATGATTATCATGAACTCTGTGAGTCTATAGCAAATTCCAGTAATGAATCATGAATGGTGTCACCAAAATAAACCTTGTCAGAGGAGTATGTCAGAAGCGTCAAGCTATATATGGCACTTTTGGGAGGAGTGGAAAGGGAGATCTGACACTTTTGAGACATTGTCGTCATGCAGACAAGCAAGAAACTTGAGGATAAATGTGATTAGTAGTTGTCAGAGGGCAATTTTGTCTGAGCTTCTACACATGACCCTAAGTCTATGCAGAAGCGAGCAAGGCAGCTAGGTCCCATGGCGCCAACCTTGGAGAACTTCTGTGAGACAGGACCTGTGTGGTTCACCGAATATGGCCTCCTAATCTTTGGTTATTTTATTTTTACTGGACTCTAGGATCTCAGAGCCACTCAGTCCAAGCGTGATGCAAGCCCAGTTCCTGTGCTAAAACTTGTTCTATTCCATTTCTGGTGTGCAAATCATTTTTTTGGTTGCCATGTTGATTGTTTCTCCATGTAATAATGTAGGATCCAACGGCTTCAGTAAAGACACTTGAATATGTGATCTTCTTTCAATCATTCCCTCATGCCTGATAACACGTACAGTAAACTCTTCCGAAAGCTGCACAATGAGAAAACAAATATAAGGGAGTTTGCTGGTTTTTTTTATATTAAAGAAAAAAAAAAACGGCACAATTTGTGGGAGTTAAATACCCTCCACCTGCTTCCTATACTGCTCCTGAGAGCTATGCTTTTGTGGAGAAAGCAGATCAGCACTTTACCAGGATACCCAGCATTGCAAAAGCATCTACATAGTCTGCCTGAGTGAAATCAGACATGTCTCACTTTTCACAGAATCTGTTTATTGAATGTATCCCCCAAAAATTCTGGTCAAAGCTGTTAAAATGTCTCACGCAATCTGTCTGGCGACGTGAATGTGTTTACAGCATGACGCTTGGTCCCGGAGACACGGCCTCGCACAGACGGCGACGAGCTGGATTGTTGAAGCAAACAGTGAAACAAGCTTTACATAAACACTGAGGTAGCATAGCAGCTCCCTGGTGGGCAAAAAGTGAAACGACAAAATCCACATTCCCCGTAAAAGCCATTAGGTTGGCAGCATAAACAACATGAGAGCACTTAGGAGAAATGCGGTGCCCGCTACCAAGTGCAATATCCATAGATAGATAGATTAGATAGATAGATTAGATAGATTAGATAGGATAGATAGGATAGATAGGATAGATAGATAGATAGATAGATAGATAGATAGATAGATAGATAGATAGATAGATAGATAGATAGATAGATTGGTTGATTCAATTACAGGATACTGTGGGGAATTCCATGACGGCCTTTTCAATGATAACTTAACATTTAATGATTATAAGCAGACCTCTTAAGCAGCTCAAGTCCAGTGTATGAAATGCCATGCATTGCTCATAGTGCAAATGAGAAAATAGTAAATAGAATTTAAATACTGTAAACATGTAATCATTAACATATAAATATATACATTTGTTGGCCTGATTACAGGTTGCTCGATTGAAGGCCATTGACCCAGTCATTCGGCCACACCGACCTGATCAGCTAAGTTCATTTTAGCTGGTCTGGAAACGTTACATATTTGTGTCAGCAGTGCTGCTCTAATATGACGGGACTGGAGACCAACACACAACCCGCTGCTTGCTGCCAGATTACCATCGGATTAATAGCTGGCCTAGTCTGAGAAAGAGGCATCCGCCTGCGTGCAAAACACACTCCAAGTCTTTAATGCGCCATGTGACATATCGTGTCTTAAGCAACGGAAAACCAGAGTGGACTGGAGGAGAAGAAGCCAAGAAAGACAGGATCCTGTGAGCGTGCGGAGTGACGACTAGCTCACCGCAAATATCGAAAACCCTTCAGCAAATACCATTCCGTGTGGAGATGGTGAAAAAGAAGACGGGCGGATTTTATTTCCTTTCACGCTGCTCGGATCTTCCATGCTGCCACGGTGGGGCCGGAGGTGAATTGGAAGCAAAACCACTGGCAAGACATTTCCAAGCCAAGGTGGAGAGGAACAAAGTGACACCCTGGCAGGCTAAAACAACACTTGATTGCACAAGTGATGGCAGCTTCAAATGCTCCAAAACACGACATTCTCAACATTCTCTGCAATTATAAACCATACATACCAACTGCTCTTAAAAAGACTAAATGTTTACATATTCTACTTGTTTTTTTTTTTGCATCCCTCATCCAGTTCTGCCCGGTTCATGCCACTATTTTAATCTCGTACCATTCAGAAAAGTCAGAACAGCAGTGACAGTCCTGTTCATGTTTATGATTTCTTGATCCCATCCTTTAAATGTGAGTTTTGGACAGTAATCATCAGTTTGGTAAATTCATGCGTCTTCTATGCATGTAGACATTTGTTGAAGAGCACCCATGATTAGACAGGCAGACGGACAGACAGACAGACAGACGGACAGACAGACAGATATTTTATTAATCCTACATTAATCCTGTGTACTTTGTACACTGACATGCGTATATGAAAACATCTGGCACATGACTAGAGAACATACTCCAGACGTATTAAAGTGAGACTTGAAGAGACTGAGGAAAAAAGTTAATCTAAAAATCAATTTTCAAGTATGTAGCCAGCTACTACTTTAAGGTAATACCCAGTAGTTACGAGGTCCAGCCCCTATCCTGTCCTCAGCGAATTGCTAATAGTCAGTCATATGAACTCGGCTGCTAAGCACAACACCTCCGTTCCAGTGATACCAGTGATGGGTAAACATTAAGACCAGCAGCTTAAGTGGTCGTTAATTCATGATGTAAGGTTAGGCGAATCACATGTAATCAAATTTAAAAGAGTTCAGTCAGAGAATGATCTAGAAGAAGTGTTCCCTGGTGAACTGCTGCAGAGTGGGCGTTGTTCTCAGAAACTGAGTCTCCAACATGGAGCAGAATCATCAGGAATAAATCTTCTATTTAACATTGTGTGGTGTTTGTGGAGGTTCGGCTCTTTACATGCCTCTCCAATCCTTCCTTAAATTTCAAAACGTTTATAACCTCGACCCAAAAATGTATTAGATCATGTGGCTTTGCCTGTTTTATTGGCTTCTTTGATGCCTAAATTGATTATGGCTAAATCACCAAAGAGCTAAACCGCACATGATCTTATATCACTTTTCATATTTTTCTCATTCATTTGCATAATGCAATAGCATCAGGCTTAAAATGAGTCAATTTGTGAACATAAAACTTCCCACCCAGGTTGTACCCCAGGATTGCACCCCATGTTGTCTGGGATAGGCTTCACTGCAACCCTGACCAGATTGCAGTGGAAGATGGGTAGATAGAAGAGCATACAATAACCAAGCAAGTTAATAAATAAATAAAAACATACCTTGTAAGAGTAAAGCAGTGGTTATAACTCATGACCTTAAATCTCTGCAGCTGTGATGTCATTCCCGCACCAGCATCGCCTGGTTCAGATTGCATGTTCTGTCCATGATCATGTAAGATTCTTCTAGGTGCTACAGTTTCCATGCAGTTCAAACATGTGTCTTTGGTGAACTGGTGCATGTAAATGACTTTGGTCTGTGTAACTCATGCAGGCTCACCTGTGCAGGCTCCGGGGCTACCCTAGCTGGGACAGACTGCAGGTATCATGTGATACTGCACGGGATGAAAGGTTACAGAAAGGTGGTTGGATTACGGAATGGATTATCTGAAGCGCTTGAACCTTGGTACTCCAGCAGGTGAAATGGTCTTCTTCTGTTTCTTTGGAAATGCTTTCAAATAAGGGAAAAATTCTGGGATGGCTGCTTCATTGCATAATATAATCCAGACAGTCCTCCAATCAGTATAGACCAGATAAAGAACACAAGACATGCTGCAAGAAATCATGGTTGACTGTGATCATTGTGTGTAAAGTGCTTGCTTCCTGTTTTCTGCCAAATGGGTGTGCAGCGGAAAAGCATTGCATACTCGACTACCTCGCCTTTCTGGGACAAGAAATGGAAACAGATTTTCCTTGCAGCTTTAAATGTCGCTGATTCTATCCATCTCCTGCTGGTTTTGACATCTCTGCCAACTAAGCTGAATACACTGCGGTCCATGCAGCTCAATCTTCAGATTACTGGCGCTGAGTGCCGTGGCACAACAGTGATCTTTCCTCTCTGCTTACATATTAGCCTAACTTTGTTAGCAGATACAACAAAAATGTAACTGGAAAACACGTAAACAGGAATGCATCACTGGAAATTTAAGATCCTGTGCTGACATCGCCAATCAAATCTACTGAGAAAGAAAACATTTCAGAACCAGGATTTATGATACTCTTATACTAGTGTAATACGATTTGACTTCAGTGACTACAAGATGAAGAAGCAATATTAGAAAAAACTTTATTTGAAGAACAATGAAAAAAATAGGGTGAAAATGATGCTGCAGAATGAGCTTTAAACAAGAAGAGCATGAAGTATGAATTGCTAACCTGGATAACTGAAACTGAAGGACGACCCCACGAAACGCAAACAAATTACACGTACTGCATTCAGAAGCAATGAGGAAAAAAGTAATGGCAACAATAGGAAGCAGATTAAAGCATAGGGGACTGAGGCAGCTGGGCAAACCCCTATCACTACAGATATAAAACGCCAGGGATTCCCACTGAGCCACCATCCCACACTGACTCGGAAACTCGAACACGGAAAATCTGAAATCAGCGGACGTAAAGGTCCAGTGAAAGAATGAGAAACAAGAAATGAATTTACAGTGTAAATATTAAGTCTTCAAATGGGGAATAGTAATTCCCATACAATGTGGTTGGGCGGCAGCTCCACAGCACTGACGGCGTCCTCCCCACACCAAAACTCCCAGCAGATGCAGGGGACAGTGGGGCAGCATGCTGAGGATGAGCTCTGCCATCTCGCTAACCTGTTCCTCGTTTGGGATTCGCCATTTACTGTTTTCCCCCCGTACTCTGTCAAATTGGCAAAGACGTGTGGTAATCCCTGCTTGCTCTCGTGGCCGTGCTGCCAGCAGAGCATAGTCCCTCTAATGGGGATCAAGAGCCGGCTGGGGTTTTATTTTAATACGACGCAGGAAATCTCCGTCCAATCCCCAAATAAGATGAAATGCTTCCCTGTTCCAGACATGGAATGGGCTGCAGTTTTTGCACTTATTGTCCCAAAATCAAGTTAGAAGAGGCTCAAGTAAGGGGGGTGAAGGCAGTGAAAACACACATCATCATAATGATATGACAAAGCACAATGAGATTTGATGTAATCCTGCCAACCTCCTTATTAAAATCCGATTATTATTTTTGTAAATGCCAATGTACTTCAGTGATATAACAGATAACCCAATGTAGTCATTCAAATGAAGGATAAGCAGAGAACCTGAACACTAGCATGCTGGCTACTAAAAGTCTGAATACAAGTGTGCTGACTAGTATTAGTTGCATGTTGGACCATCTGACTAGTAGTAAAATCACTTAAGTTCCACCCCTGGGTCTGTAGCTGAGAGCTTAGTTAGAGAGCTGTGCCCAGTAGGGTGCGGGTTTAAATCCTACAGCTAGCTGAGGGGATACCCTAGCAGACCCAGGGGCCAGTACCTTACAGGGGACTTTGACTGTATAAGACTATATAATGTAAGGAGGGTAGGGGGCCCATGATGATTGGTATGTCGGCGGAGGGGGGGACTCCAGGCTAGCAAGGTAATTACGTCACCTTTTGGTCGTCAAACAAGATTGTAAAACCCAACTGCTCCTGAGCTTGGAGCTAACCCTCTGCTCTGATCCCCACACTTGGTCTCACCTGTAGGCTATAGACACATCTTTCAGTGCACTTTTTTACTTAACTGCAATGCCTGTATGTGTCTGTGAGTAATATGGCCAACATAAAGGAAAGACGTTGGAGGCCACACTGATCAGGACATGTTACTTTGATAGAGGTGGACTTTCTAAAATGTATCCGTAGCCCTGAAACTTCTCTAAGTGCCTGACGTTTCCCGTCGGGGCTTTTAGTCCAAGCACAGGCTGCCGTTTTTTACTTTTTACCTGCCCTCTCAAAATTTTCATGGGGGTGACTTTGGACAGTATGCCTGTGATCCGAATGTTGTAAATTCAAGTCCCAAGATTCGAAGAGTCATTCCTCACATTGGGCCCTTGAGCGAGATCCTTAATCGTCAGTTACACTAGGGGTTGTCTGACCCAGCCTTCCCCAAAAAAAGTATGTCGCTTTGGATAAAAACATCCAATGAATAACTTGAAATGTAAACATGCCGGCTTGCAGAAAGGTGTGACTAGAGCTCAATCTGGACCTCCTGAGGTGTCCTGTTCCAATCCAACTGCCTCGTTCATCACCACATTTGCACTGGAGTGTGATTTAGTGACTAAGTGCTGCTTACACCCTCTCTCTCACGGGTCACCCCCTGCATCAAACCCAGTGCCTGAACACTGCTGAGCATTGTTGCCCCTCAGACTCAGGCCTTGTAAGCAGACACCACTACCCCTATCCTCACCCTGTGCTGAAAGGGCTATAAAACCCAATTTTAAATAGCAAGGGGAATGAGATCTGGATGCCCGGACTCCGCGGGGAATTTGGTGTTCCAGGGAACAGTGATGCGTTCCAGTAAGCCTGGGGACATTCCGGGCAATTTATTGATGACGGGTCTATGTCGCAAGATTGCATTGCAATCTGCTGTATGCATACCGCTAATATAAGTCAAGCACATGCAGGTGTTTGTGTTGACAATGCCCACAACCTGCAAGTTTTTTAAATTTGCATTTGGAAAATCATCCTTTTCCAAAATTGCATAGACAAGCATAAACTCCAGGCAAATTTGGACAAGAGAGGAAATTTGAAATAAGTTAAGGGTTCCAAAATGCGGGACATAATCGTAAATAGATATAACAAATTATCTAGGTGTCAGAGTGGACCAGACAAATGACTCATACGGCTCAAATTTGCAAAAGCTGGCCTGGGTGTAGACAGGCTCAGCTGCTGCTACTACACAATGTGACACATGGATGGAATGGTTCTGACAGATGACATCAGAGTGTATCTGTCTAGACCACTGTTCCCCAGTCTCGTCCTGTCCACAGGGAGCCACAGACAGCCTACGTTTCTGCTCCCTACTGGGAGATGGGAGGGAACAAAAATGTGGACTGTCTGGCAGGGAGGTGGAAGGGAAGCAAAAACATGGACCGACTGTGAGCCCCCATGGAGCAGATTGGGAGATACTGGTCTGGACAGTGCTGAGAAAAGTTCTTGAGGAAGAAGTAAGAAACATCTCAGCACTCTTGAGGTCACCTATGATGTAGAATGATGCCCCTCTGTCCTCAAATATGTTCATGAAATAAATACTAGTGTACTGGCTTAGGTAGAAAATAAGAGAAGGTCTTCTATTAGGCTTACCATCACTTATTATGTCAAGTGAACCTCACTGGAGAAATTACTGAATGGTCAAACATAAAAAAACGCACATGATTAAGGAGCATCTGTTACTCCATAGGGGGCGGCATGGTGGTGCGGTGATTAGCACTGTTACCTCACACCTCTGGGACCTGGGTTCTGATCTCCGCCTGGGTTTCATGTGTGTGAAGTTTGCATGTTCTCCCCGTGTCGTCGTGGGGTTTCCTCCGGGTACTCCGGTTTCCCTCCACAGTCCAAAAACATGCTGAGGCTGATTGGAGTTGCCAAATTTCCCATAGGTGGGCATCTGTGAGTGACTGGTGTGTGAGTGTGCCCTGTGATGAGCTGGCCCCCCATCCAGGGTTGTCCCGAGGATCAGCTCTGGACCCCCCGCGACCCAGTAGGATGAGTGGTTTGGAAAATGGATGGATGTTACTCCATAGCAATACAATAAAGCAATAAAATGGGTAGCATAAATACTTTTGAAGAAAACAGACAATTAATCTTCCATGGAATCACACATAAACAAACATTTCAGAAGCATCTACTATATGATCTACTAATGAGATAGAATTATATATATATATATATATATATATATATATAAATATATATATCTGCTGTTCACAAGAGAGTCGTCCTTCTTATTAAAACATACAAATCACATTTTGGTAGCTAACCACCAGTGAATGCTAGCAATGAAGCATGAATTTGCTGCAGTGAGAGTTGCTAGAGTGAGGCCACAGAAGCACAGGCAAAAGATGATTGGCCCGCTCCCATGTCACTCACTCATGTAAGACATATCATTGGCTAATGAAAAGTTTGGCCCTTCTGTATGAATCACCGCCCTTTTTGTTCCACCCACCTTTAAAAGACGCTGGAATTGCCCCCTGGCTAAGTGCTTTTTATAACCAGTTTGGGGAGTGAGATCATTACTGGGCTTCTTCAGGTGCTGGGGATACAGAGCTGCTCAGCCAGGTCGGTCTGGCAAGGGCCTTGGTGTTGAGGTGCGGTTATGGCTTTTTTTGTGTTGGGCAGGTAATTCCCAGCACTGGGAGTCAGGATATTACGTTCATCAAAACAACAACCAGGCCACCCTCCACAAACAAATGAAATTGTTTATAGAGCTGGTTTTCTCATTCTCTGGGCTTGGTCAACAGAACGCATTTAATGGAAATAAAGGATAAGAGGTATGATTGGATTAACGGAGGGATTGCTCCTTAGGTTTTATCGTCCTTGAACTAATAAATAAAATAAATTTTTTATAGGTACAAGTGGAATCATTTTCACATCTGTTCTTGTCATAAACACAAAGAAATTACAACAAATTTATGCTTAATAGGTTGTTAAAATGCCTGGGCCTCGCCCAAATTTGCTGCCTTCTGCGGTGAAGCAAGTAAAAAAGTTTAATGACAATAACCTCCCCGAGATAATTATACTATACTCCCGGCCCACTTTCACCTGTTCGGGTGCATTTCCCAAAAAAAGCAGCAAGTCCCAACTAAATCCACTGCTACGTAGCTAGACTAAGTTACACATGCAAGTCTCACTAGCCATGTCCCTGATTTAGGAAACGAGAAATATTCATTTTATATTTCTAACTTTATATAAACTTGGCTTTTTTCCCTATGATATCTTCAGTTGGCTCTGAATGTAGTAATAAAAATGTACACATGCCAAAAAGGGGGGGGGGGGGGTGGTAACAAAATGGTAAAAAAACCAAGATGGTTCAGTTTTTCTCAAATATTGTTCTTCCCTCCGATTGCAGTCCTGTGAAATGTTCTTGTAACCGTTTTGTCATGCAGGAAAAGTAAAATCTCAAAGGACTCTGTCAAACTTAGGTTCAGCTCCATAAGGAAAGATTTGTTAAAAGCAGAATGGAACTCCTCCTCCGTGACACTGGGGCCAAGCCGGGAAGTACATTTGCATTCCATTTAGCCGAATATAGATTCAGTCTTACTAGAGCCAGCACTGGTACCTTGACTGACAAAAAAAAAAGAAAAAAAATGACCAATAGTTTCCATAATTACAACCCCCTCCATCTAACAACGCTAAACATAAGTTTTTCAAGCCCTGGCAAGGTGGGGTCAGTTGGCCAGCAGCCTGAATAAATGAAATTAGGGGGCAATGCTTGGATGATAGATGGGGCCAATTTTCATAGCGAGGAGTCACTTTGAAAGCGCTTGGCAATGAATTGCAGGAGACACCAGGGAGGATGGCAGGGACTTCACATAAACCAGGAGAAAAATGAAACTCTAAATTCATACTGAGATTTACCACAGTAAAAGAAATCCTGGGAACAAAATGTAAGGAAATAAAATGGCAGTGGAAAAAAACATAACATGAAAGGAAACATTTTGTTAAATGCAGAACCACAGCTTGGAGACCGCTGCTGGAGACGTAGAGAATGTAATCTCAGAAAGAAAATGGAAAAGTTCATTTTAATGAGATGGTCCTGCTTCACTGATTCTGTTCTATAACTCAGGATCCCCTCTGTGCAAACCTATGTTTTTCCTCATGTTCAGCTTTGTTCTTGACTATGAAATGTTTCTAAGGATTCTCTGTAAATTAAGATCTCTGCTGTAGCTGATTTATCAAGAAATCAATGTAAAGTAAATGGATGAGCAACTAAATCGGGTGAAATGCACTATATAGATAAAAGTATCAGGACATCTAGCCATTTCACCTACAAGGACTTTTATGACATCACATTCTAAATCTATAGATATCAATATGGAGCTGGTCCCCCTTTAAAGCTATGATGGCTGCCACTCTTCTGGGAAGCCTTTCCACAAGATCTTGGAGTGTGTTTGTGGGAATTTTTGCCCATTCATCCAGAAGAGCATTTCTGAGGTCAGGCACTGATGTTGCACATGAAGGTCTGGCTCACAATCTCCATTCTAGTTCATTCCAAAGGTGTTCGATGGGGTTGAGGTCAGGGATCTGTGTGGGCCAGTCAAGTTCTTCCACACCAAACTCACCCAATCATGCCTTTATGGACCTTGCTTTATACACTGGGGCGCAGTCATGCTGGATCAGAAAAGGACCTTCCCCAAACTGTTCCCATAACGTTTGATGCATAGAATTGTCAAAAATGTCTTGGTATTAAGCATTAAGAGTTCACTTCACTGGAAGTAAGGGGCCCAACCCCTGAAAAACAACCCCGTACCATTAACGTACTAAACTTTACAGTTGGCATAATGCAGTCAGGCAGGTAGCGTTCTCCTGGCATCCACCAAATCTAGACTGATCCGTCAGACTGTCAGACAGAGAAGCGTGGTTCATCACTCCGCAGAACACATTTCCTCTGAGCTCTATGGTTCTGTGCTTTGCCCCACTCCATCCGACGCTAGGCAGTGCGGTTGGTGGTGTGAGGTTTGTGTTCAACTGCTCAGACATGGAAGCCTATTGCATGAAGCTCCCTGTGTGCAGGGTTTATACCAGGAATAATGCCAGAGGAAGTTTAGAACTCTAAAATTATTGAGTCAACAGAGTGTTGGCAAGTTTTACGCATTATACGCCTCAGCATAGCTCTGTTATATTACACGGTCGGCTGTTTCTTTTGTTCCTAAATGCTTCCGCTTTGCAGGGAAGAAATTTCACAAACAAACTTACTGCAAAGGTGGTGTCCTATGACAGCACCCTGCCTGTATTTACTGAGCTCTTCAGAATGACCCATTCATTCACAAATAAACCTGAATGCATGGCTACGTGCTTCATTTTGTACACATACAGCAATGGGTCTGAATGAAACACCTGAATTTAGTGATTAACAGGTGTGTCCCAAGGGTATTGTTAATATACTATACAAGTATAGGGTATGTAAAGCTGTACCATTTTACATTTTATTAATCATATACTTTTATGCAAAGCAACATACCCTTTTAAGAAAGCAACATTAGCAAGCACTGGGAACAGCTGGGATTTAGGGCTTTACTCAGGGACTCACTGGTGAAACCACTGTGCTGACTTGGGAATTTGAACTGGCAACCTTCTGACAACAGGCGGACCCCCATGATCCATTGAACCACACATCACTCCTGCAGATACCTGCAGCAGTGTGACTGTATTCTTCTCGAGGGAAGGTAAAATACGAGGTATTTCGTAGTTATTCCTCGTTAAAAGAACATAGGCTGGTCTAACTGTTGTAAATATTTGCTGCTTTTTGCTTTATTTTGAGTCCTAACAAAGCAATGCTAGGAAATCATGCCTGTAAAGCACTACCGTGGGCACTCTTCTCTCACTCCTGCTGGATGAGAGGAGAGCAACTCAGCAAGAAATGACTCATCACACTTGCTGCTTCTGAAAATCTGCTCGGCTGAGCCATAGTAGGCAGCAAACTGGAAAGGATTCGTTTGATCTCTCGCTTAAATGTTCCCTTTCACTTCTCAGAATTCTGAGGGCCCACTTTTCCCCCCTTCTGCTTGTTTTAAAAATTCTTTCTTTGATTTATAACGTCTTATGTGAATTCCACCCAGGCCTTTTGAAATCGTTCCTCTGCATGCCTGCCAGGTGCATAGCTGTTTGTGGGCCCCCACGCCCCCGTACACTAAAAAAAGGGGATGTCATGTGAAATCTCCTCTTCAGAGGCCTTCAGAGCCGCAGATAACAGACATGCATGCTAGACGAGTTACATAAGAAAATGTGTATTTTGCCTAAAAAGCAGCTACATTTCTGTATTCTCACCACCCAAACAATACCAAAACAGGCCCCGACGACTGAATATAGTTGTTTTATTCCCTTAAAAGCAGCGTGGAAATGCGATTTCACTTAGTTACAGACAACAATGCAAAGAACTGGAGGTGAATTGTGGTCATAAATGCAAAACTGTTACCCAAAGCACCTAATAAAACAATCAGCTCTCCTTTAAAGGATGTGGGCATATTTCTCCTTTGCTCCTTCCTAATTTCCCATGCCCCATTTCTCCCACAAGAGCCATTTTATGCGCACCATTTTGGTCACCCACTTTAATGTTTGAGGAGGAAACACCATTAATGAAATGCCACAAACATTTAATTTATCATGCCAGGCCACAAAACCCCAAACCAAATGAAGTCAGCACAGGACTTGGGAGAGAACAATCTTGGTCACGGAAAGGAAAAAAAAAACACACACACACACGCAAACACATAGAATTGTCTCAGTCTGGTAGGGTAATCACTATAACAGTGATTAAGATCATTATTATTTTCTTTTGAAGTTATAAGGATGCAGAAGACAGACCATAGATAAACAAAGCCACAATAGCTTCTTTCAGCTACTTAGATTTCCATTTTTTTTGTTCTTGATGAATATGAATATGAATATGATGTATCCCTGAAAAAGAACACAGCCATAAATGTTTGGATATTTTGAATAAATACAAGTCGTGCTACCGGCCAGATAGCAATCATAATTCACCGTTCTTGACGGATCATTCCCCCATCTTGATCTCTCGTTTTTGACCACATGCTATGTTCTTGACCTCCTGCTAAACTCTTTCTCCAACTCTGGCCACAGGTGTGCTCGTGGCTTCTTATATCTGTGAGTTACATCACAAGAAAATGTTTGAAGTCTGCTAGGTTGACTTCAGACAGCAGGATCCAGTACCCATAGAAAACACTGAGGCGGTTGCAATAAAATTGCCTCTGAATTGAAACTTATTTCAATTCTAGAAAAGGTTTTAACTCCACCCAAAAAGGCAGGCTGCAAACATTTAATCTTTAAGTGTTTCATGTGTAATTCTGTCAGTAAATCGGCATCCTACTAGTTTGTAAACTTAGTATTTATGTAGCCTAACTACCTCAAATCCACCACAAATCCACCTCAAATCCAATTTCTGCCCAGTTCTTTCGCTATGTTTTATAGCTGTTTATTTCATTTGGCATTTTTTTAACCAAACATCACTGCTGAAAACAGTTCTGTTTTGACATTTATCCAGCTTGACCCTATATGTCTCCATGATGGCTGCTCCATCAACACACAACCAAACAGGTGGTAAAAACAGGAGTGGTGCACAAAGGGTGGGGTTGGGGGTGCAGTTGGGGCAGTTCTGTTAGAGAGATTATTTTATATATTAAAAAAAAGCTTCTGTTTTATAGAAATTTATGAATAGTGCCAATCTACACGCCTGCCTCCAGGTATAAGCCACTGAACAGATTGTTCTTTTGTTCATATAGGAGACTATGGACTTCAAAGAGTTTTCTTGTACTAAGTTCATAGCTGCACTCCAAGGAACTCAATTAAAATCCTCAACCACATTCTTTCATCCCACCTATTTTTCCATAATCAAAGAGTCCTTTCAACCTGTGAGCCATGACATTTATTCTCCTCAATGATGTCAGAGTGACATAGTTAATCCAGAATGTGTCAGCCATATATAAATGTTATCCCAGTCCTGAAATGGGGGCGCTTTTGTGGCTCAGTGATGAGGCTCTTGGATATTTGGGCCCGGTCCACAAACTGAGGCATAGGAGTTGAGCAGATGCCACAACAAATAGCTAGTCCATTGTTCTCTGAACATCACTATGATTAGTCAGATGGATGGAGATGCCGGATGCAAAGCCATGCCTCAGCTATACTGAGAAATATCCCCAGGAGAAAGTGCAAGGAGCAAAGCAAGAGGGACACATATTTCTACTGGGAGGACTTGGATGCCAGTCAGACCACATCAGGAGTAGAATAAATACTGGCTTGACCCTGGGCCTTGTGAAGGACTTGACAGGGATCAGATGCAGAGATTAACCTGGGAGAAAGTCAGCATAGACGTCTCACACGTGAATGACGTACAGTACAGTCCATGCACATGGTCCCTGTACCTTTTTTTGCCAAGAAGTTCATTATTGCCGACAAAGCACTTTGTTTTTAAATAATTCCCCTCTTTAGTCTGATATAGAAAAGATTGTGTTTACTTAGACATAGATACAAAAAAAAAAAACCCAGCATATTACAGTACTTTGACAAAGTTCTTCCCTCATTGACTGCTATGAGTAATCCTGTTTATCCCAGACGGACAACCACTAATAGTCAGAGATCTAAGCGGCAGGGAGAGCAGCCCGATCTCAAACATGACAGCAACCGCTCCAGTCCAACTGCCATGGAAGGATATGTTTAGAAGAATTAAGGTGGGCCAGTGGGAATGGAGAAAATCATAAAAATACATATTTGACAGATTTTTATACCAGACCCATTCTGGCCGATGGTATCAAATACTGTAGACACTCAGATCACTTTCTTACAGGTTAAACAGCATTTTCTCAGCTAAGAGCCAAACACAACCCACTCAGCTCACAAATCCTGCTGCCAGCTGCTGTTGCAGCCGCCGCATAATATATGTCAGTCTAGAAGAGTCATTGAATGGGAAGCAAGTATTCATGGTCTGAAAAGGACACTGCTGTACTACAGCCTCTGCCAGCTGGACAGCACGACGTTTGTTTAGTCCTTCATTGGTAAGGCTCTCTGTCATCCTCATGCAGGCTTTTATTACCAGAGCGAGAAAGTGGGAACCACAGCCATAGATAAAATGCACACTAGGCAGCATGGGGCTACATTTGTATGAGTGTTCACCTCACACCTCTGAACACCACTTTTCTCCACTCTGCGTGTGTGGAGTTTGCATGTTCCTCCCGTATTGTCGTGGGGATTCCTCCAGGCACTCGTGTTTCTCCTCATAGTCAAAGAGCACGCTGAGGTGAATTCAAGTTACCAAATTGTATGTGAGTGGTGTCGGCGCCCTGTGATAGGTTGGTGCCCTGTTCTGGGTTATACCCTGACTTACGCCCCTTGTTAGTGGGATAGGCTCCGGACCCAACCGGCCCTTATAAGCCTGGAATGGAATAACAGCGCATATGACACCAAAGCGGGTGAAATGCGAAGGCTAAAATGTACAGGCTGTGTTAAGGGGCATCGTGGTTTTTAACAGTGGATTGTGAGCAGAGAAAGAATCTGCAATGCATTAGTAAATGCATATGCAGATACCAAAGGGTACAGCATGGTCAGATAGTACAGCGGCTCTGTTCTGGAGCAGACGTTCTGATGAGATTTGAAGTTCCAGGATATACAGGAGGGCCAGACTGTCTGCAGACAACACTAAACTATTAGCTGAAGTCTAGTGATGTAACTCTATTTGGAACATGTGTATTTCTGGTTCATATACTTGATGTAATGTTTCACTATAGATGTAGTGTTGCTGGTCACTGACCAGTTCTTCATACCCATATCTCCAGACACAAAGCACAGAGCCTATAAACCTCGATCACATTCTCTCCTTCTGTCACTCCTAACAGTACTGATACTGTATTAACAGTTTATTACCAGCACTGTCCATAAAATTAGACGCCGCATCTAATAGGGCATTTGAAAGTACTGTATTCAGAATAGTATTTTTGCTTTTACTTGTTGTGTGTCACTTAACACTTGGTACTAGACACATTGCAGACAAATACAAAATGCGTAAACGTCTATACTTTTTGGCACAGTCACATCTTCTGTGGCCTCAAGAAGGGAGGCTCACTGGGCAAGAATCCAGCTAACTACCCCCCCACTTCTGACCTAAGTTGGGTGACGAGAATGTAAAAAAACTGAATTATTGAACCCCCCCCCCATCAGGGGCCCCTACAGGACTATATGGGAAAGATGGCCCATTATTTTTGGCTAAGTAAAATGATTTGAATGGGTCCAGTCAACCAGGAACCAGTTTAAACCCCCATTTCCCAAATGCAGCCCCACAGTGAACCCAGAGAAGTACCTTGTGCCTGTTCCCCAGTGCCTGAGTCTGTCACACCTCAGGGACATTTGGGGAAAGTTTATATGTTTTTACAGGCAAGTGAAGTGTTTCTCCACCAGTTTAACAGACTCATTGGTTGTCTTAAATTCATAGATCATTAAAACCGATGACACTGTTTTACAAAATACTCTGTGATCACAGGCATATGCCTTTACTCCCTACGGTTACTGATTTTCATGAAAGCATTAAAACACTGTATATATGATGTGGGATATATTTTTCACTTTACAGTTACTTTTCATTTCATTGATTTACTTTTTACATTTTCTAAGCTGCAATTTGAAACTGGACATTATCTAACAAGACTGAAGCCACGGTAAAAGTCGGTAAGCGAGTGGATTTCGGCCTGTAGTGTCTGTAAGCAGCGAGATCGTGGGTTGCCCTGTAATTATGCCGGTAATAAAGCTTTCCGACCTGCTGAGGCACAGATATCAGACCGAGCGTTTAGGAGGAATTCCGTCGTCCACTTGATGGCACCTCCTACTACTATTACTATTACTACTACTACTACTACTACTACTACTACTGATAATAATAATAAGTCCCATTTACTGCTCCCTAGACCAGAAGACACTGTAGATTCTTTGGAGGAGGGAATCACCTGACCCTGCTGCCTCAGCACGAAGTAGCCATTGCCGTGTTTGCATGGTTTTCTCCTCTGCTACTTGCTGTGTTCCGTGGGTTAGGATCTGATGCCTATGATCAGAAGGTCACTGGTTCAAATCCCAGAGTCTGAAAGGCCCTTAACCCCCAATAGCTCCAGGGACTGGCTGACCCTCCCTTCTCAATTCTATGTCGCTTTGGATAAAAGCACCAGTTACATGAAAAAAATAATTGTTTTTGTTTGGCGTTATTGTTTAAATACTCATATATAATCATCTACTGTTTTGGTAATATAGCTGTACCTTCTTCTGGAAGAAAACAGTCTATTTTGCAGCATAACACTTGTACTGTCATATTTTTTATCATTCCCAGAGAGAACAAGAAGAAAAATGGCTGTGGGAGCAGTGAACTTAGCTCCCTCCCTCATGCGCACTAAATCTACCAAACACCATTCAGTCCTGTCAAATAGTGAGAGCGGGGAGGAGGAGCAGACACAAAAGCAGACAAGAAAACAAACATTGTCTGACTTGCTGGTTTTGTTTCCCAGTCAGCTCTCTCTTTCAGACATCACCATCCTGGTGCCTGAGGGTCCTTAATAGAGAGCCTGTGGCTTTCATTGGAATGAATTAAGTGCCTTTTAACAAGCTGCATGAATGACTGTATGTGGGAATCACTGTGCACTCGTGTAGGTATTTGAGTCAATAGCAGCATATCATATTTTGGCCACTGATTGGGGGGGGGGATCCAAATGCCTGGCTGTATACAAACAGGCATATCTGTCCTCACCACAAATGAAAGCAGAATAAAATGTAACTACTTGAGGACACAAATAATGTGGTAGTACGTGCTTACTTAATAAATCAATTAATCAGTAACAAAGTGTTAGTTATACATGCACTGATCCTTTGCTTGATCATCATTAATCAATTATGATGGTTCATGTATTCCATTCAAGAACTATATTAGTTAATAGTTGACTAATTAGTTAAAATGCATGAATCATTATTGATTAATGATGAACTAACACTTAATTAATCATTAAGCAAGTGTGTTCTACTACATTATTCATGTCCCCTCAAGTCTCGCCAAATAAAAATACACACTGTCAAAAATGCAGCTTATGCACTACAGAACAGCAATCCTGAAAGTTCCCAGGTGGCTGTCAAGAGACATGCATTTGTGCAAACGAATAAATAATGAGTCTGTGTGCATCTTATATTACTGATACAATGTTTGTCTTTCTCTGTTTTTTTCTGCTGCTAAGTTTCATAGACAAATGAACTCAGTGGTCCGTGGTAGTTTTTTTTTCAACTCAGGAATAAAGTGAAACTCAAACATATTTTCTCTTTTTAAGGACTTAAAGACCAGAATTTGATCTCATCTTGTGTTGACTGTTGTGACTCTGAGTCTCTGCTTGGCAAGCTTGTCACGCCTGCTGGCCTAAAATGCAAGAGACTCCTAACCAGTACCACAAAATGAGAGAGTACTACTCCCATACAGTGTATCACTCCTGTATAGAGCATTACTCACTTATAGAGCATCACTCCTGTATAGAGCATTAATCACTTATAGAGCATCACTCCTGTATAGAGCATTACTCACTTATAGAGCATCACTCCTGTATAGAGCATTACTCTGATATAAAGTGTTACTTCTGTATGGGGAATTACTCGCATATAAAGTATTACTCCTGTACAGAGCATTATTCCTGTGCTCACATCCCTGCACTGGCTGCTGCTCAAGTATACAGCTGAATTTCAAGTTTTATTAATTATTTTAAAGCTCTTCATGGCATGGCTCCAAGCTATATCTCTGACCACGTCAGTCTCCATTCTAATGTTCAAGTCCTACAATCCTATGATCAGATGATATTCAATTTTCCACATTCTCGGTTGAAGCTCAAAGGTAACTGGGTCATATCAGTAGCTGCTCCAAGACTCTGGAACAGTCTTCCTCCCTCCATAAAATCATCCCTTACAATCGATATTTTACGTAAAACTAAAAAACTTATTTATTTTACCAGGCGTTTCAATTACTTCAATGAAAGAGGCTGCCTGTCCATGTCTTGGCTTATTCTGTCTTGAGTTGCTGGAGTTGTGTTTTTCTCCAAATAACGCAGTGGATGTTTCTTTTACCTTCTGTTTTAAATGCTAGTGTTGCCTTTTACTCTTAATTTTAAATTATTTATAGTTTTATTTTATTCTGTTTCTCAGTTTTACATTACTTACTTTTCTCTTTTAAATTGTTTAGACGTTTTCCATACCCTAGTTGATTTTGTTGTGCGGCCCTTGGGTTGACACCTGCTGTCTTACTTGACTTGACTGTGCTATCATACAGAGACACTGCAATCAGAACTGGAATGTGGCTCCTGTGATAGACACTGGAAATATTCCATGCCTCCCATAGGAATAAAGTGATAAATCAGTCAAGGTCATTCAGCCAACCATGCTGGTCCGCATACCTATTAGCTATGGAAAAATGTTGGAAATATACACTAATGGGACTTTTGTCACCCTTATGACTCCCCTTTAACTATGGGAGGGGGTGCGCAACTCAAAAACAAGCCAAGCCCAGCCTCCAACATTCTTGAAGAGCACAGAAAAAGGGCGTAGCGCCGTAGAGTTTCTGCAAAGATCGGAAACTATTTGGACAGTGGGACCCGGCGCTGGCACTTTGTCTCACAACTCAGTAGATTTTTGCTGAATAATGCTATTGACAGCAATGAAAGAGGAGAAGCAAGCCCAGGCGAGAGAGAGAAGGGGGAACAATCACAAAAAGCAGGATAGTATAGCTATTGGGTCAGCAACCGGCGCTGTGTTACTCCAGCAATAAACTTTTCAATACACATACACCTATTGCACCATGGCGCAGCTGAATTCTCGAATCTGATTGGTCAAATGGGTAACGATTAATTTTCTGCAACTGCACACGCAGTCGGTTATCTTAGTCAGGTGAATCGCAGTAGCAAATCAATGCCAGTGTTATGATCTTTAATTCTAACATTGCTTAAAATTTCACATGCAGGGCACAGTCTTAAATTACTGGAAATGAATCAATAAGAAAGAAGGTTTCACTTCCGCAGTAGCATATTAGAAATGCATAATACAGAGCTTGTTGTGCATTAACCCCTGAGTAATTTCTTTGTTAGAAATCAATTGTTATAAAATCAGTTTCAAAATAGCTAGCGCAGATCCAGTGATTGGGTATTTATGTCTTTCAATCTCGATGAGCCTGAACTTGCGCACTGTTTAATCTCATGCAGGTCACCATATTCACTGAATTTTAACTTGTTCACATTCACTGCTGATTTACTTCCATGGACAAATATGATTTCTTGAGCATCCCGTTTTTTGCAGCTGAGGTTCAGTGTGGAAAAAAAAAAACCTATATGATTCTGGAGGCTGTGTTTGAGGAATTTCAGGGAACCGTGAAGAAGAAAAAGAAAACTTAGGGTAAAAAAATAACAAATGTACTTCTGTGTGTTCATTTAAACAGAAGTTAATGAACTCCTGTAAGTTTTGAAAGCTAAGATGACACAATCTTAATTCATAATCGTCTAGGCTGCATTGTCAAACACAAATTGTTTTTAAGTATGCAATATCAGAAATATTTATGCAGACGATCTGGGACACCCAGGCCAAATGGACTCTTTTGTAAGCTCAGTGCTTACTGAGGGTGGAGATCCGGGTGACTCATGTCTAAAGAACAAAATCCATCCACCAGTCAGGGTCCAGACATGTCAGGGGACATTTACTCTATGTGTCTGTATCGCATCTACATACTGCACATAGTATTCTTTTAAACTTTTCCAATCAATTAGCATTACATTGGCAGATAGGAGAGCAAATTAACCAGCTGTTCCTGTCAAACTGCCTACATCAACTCCAATAACATCTGGAGTCCATCAAACCTTCAGAGGTTCAGAAGGGTACTTCTGGTTTTGGATAAATATTACTTCTAGTTGCATGCAAGAGAGATGTTTAATACAATTTTAGCATCAGACAAACATCTGGAGTATTCCAAATCCCTGCTGTTGTGATACAGGTCACCTGCGTCTACCTTTAAGCACAATGACTCTTCCAAAATAATGTGTGTAAATGTTCTGCCAAGGATTCTGGGTTGTAGGAAGTCAATCTGCAAAATAATCCCTGTAATTAAAATAGTCTTATAACTGTGTTGTAATGTAGACGGATTAACAGTGATAGGCAATCAATGTCTCGTACTGTAGCACCTGGGCAAATACATTTCAATCAACCAGCTGAGCACAGATATTTCTCCCAGCAAAACATGTGCAACCACAACAGTATGTAACATGATACTAGGTAACACTTTGCTTATAAATGACTAACTTAATTACTACTCTGCCCGGGTCGGCACCCGTCTGACCCAGCCCGCCATGTTCTGTGCTTCTGCCCATTCTGATACCGCCTCTCCCTCAGCCCTTGCGTGTCATTTTGCTTTCTGGGCTGCCGCTTAGCTCAGTGGCTCGAGCATGTAGCTTAGAGGTGGTGTAGCTCAGTAGTGGCTTTAAGGCTGGTGTGAGACCAATCTCACTTTTTCTCTCTTTATTAGGTTTTCTGTGTCCTAGTGTTTATTACTTGGTGTGTTTTCCGATTTTTAAGCTTTCCCTGCTTCTGCTGTGTTTTACTGGTCCTGCATATTATGGTCCTATTCTCTCTAGTGTTTGCAGTGTGTTCTTATGCCTTGTCCACACGGGTATATTTTAAAACATGCCATTTTCTATACCTCTTGGGCTTTTGTCCACAGGTAAGCGGCGTCTCAGGTCACTGAAAGCGGAGCTTTTGCAAAACTTCATCTGAGGTGAAGATTTTTAAGAAACTCCGTTTTCAGTGTCGACACGTAGACAGGGAAAGCTGAGTTTTTGACTCGAAACATCAGATCGTGCACCATTTTCCACTTTGTTTAACGGCAGAGCGTGCGCTGTTTACTGTATGCATTAGGCGAGTTTGAGCGATGTAGGACTTAGCCGAAATAGTGCTTGTGCTAACCTTGCTGACAGGACTTCTTACATGTGAACAGATAAATGTTGAGTCACTCTCGCATTATATTGATCAACACAGGCGTCGGAATGTGCGCCATGGTTTTCAACTTAACAGGACTGGCAATAAGGCTTATGATTGGCTAACATGGCAGTACGGCTAGAGTTATAATGCCGCCTGTTGTTTTGGCATGCTTTTGACAGCACATTTTGGCGGTTTCATGTGGACGGAATTTTATTAGAAAACAATGTTCATGTGGATGGGGATTTTTTTTTTTAAACGGAGGAGGAAAAAAGAAGTTGGTGGTGCAGAAGGCAGTGCTATCGTCCGGCAACCGGAGGGTTGCAGGTTCAAGCGCTGCTTACTCCTCACCCCATCAAAGTGTCCTTGAGCAAGACACTGAACCTCCAATTGCTCCCGGTGTGCAGGTTGGCACCTTGCATGGCAGCCTCTGGCACCGGTGTGTGAATGTAAGGCATAAATTATAAGGCGCTATATAAATGCAGTCCATTTAACTCTTTTAAAATATACTTGTGTATGTGTGAACAAGGCATTAGTCTTTAGTGTTTCGCTATTCATTTACTGTTACTGCTTCCACGTTGTTCCTATGCCTCCCTTGATTGGTTAACTGATTATGAGTGAAACCTGTCCCTTGTTCTCCCTAATTATCTGTGTGTATTTAAGTGCCTGCTTCCTGTGCGTTGTTTAGTCTGTCATTCTTCATCTTCATACGGTTGTGTGCTAGCAGTTCATGCCCTGTGTTGCTCTGTTCCCTGCTATTATTTTATGGTTTGTTTAGTTGGTTCTTCTTTTTTCCCTATTAGCCTTTGATAAGAACATAAGAACATAAGAACTATACAAACGAGAGGAGGCCATTCGACCCATCAAGCTCGCTTGGGGAGAAC
>JABFDZ020000050.1:14343389-14354412 GCA_019775955.2 Pollimyrus isidori | reverse complement strand
ATTTAGCCCAGACTACCTTAAATCTGACAACTTATCCAGCTAAGCAAGAAACCCTGCTTTCTGGAATACCCCCCTGGAATATTTCAGTACATAAATATGTATGTTTGTCTGTGTGCCAATTTTATTATGAGATGACATGCTCTGCCCTTGAGTTTAATAGTGCATGTTTTATATTTTAACTGGACAAACTCACATTTCTTTTGCAGTTTGAGATGTATTTATACAGCTGGATAATTTTGCTCCAGAACTACAGGTAAAGCTCCCTGCTCAAGGTACAACAGCAGCTTCCCCCGGTACCCAAAATGACAACCCATTGATTGCAAGTTTTAAGGCTGCCATATGTGGATTTGCGGATTACGGCTCTGGCCTATGATCGGAAGGTCACTGGTTCGATTCCTGTAGCTGGAGTGATTTCTCTGTTGGGTCCTTGAGTAAGACACTTAACCTCCAACTGCTGCAGGGATTGGCTGACCCTGTTTTCTCTCTTGCTTTGGAGAAAAGTACTTGCTAAATAAATAAATGTAAATGTTTATATACAGCTTGAACCTTCACACGTGTGCCTGAAGGTTCTGGTCCATTTAGCAGAATGGGACCAATATCAGAGAGCCACTGATCCAGGTCATGTGGACACAGGACTGTCTATCACTACAGTCTGGCTCCAGCTCTCTGCGAGCGATGCACATGGAAGTAGGGGGGACCAGCTGACACAGCACTTCCTTAGGGGGGCCCCCAGCGGCCTGCAGGCGATAAGGAAGCCTTTAAAGTCTCGCCATTGAGACGTTTAAAAGCAGCAGTGATGACAGAGCCGATGGTGAGCGAAAGGAAAAATAATAACGGGCGGCTGCCAGGGGCTCCCGTCTCTCCCAATGCCGCCAGTGGGACGGAAAAACACTCCCGCGTCCAACGGGGTGGGAGGGAGACTCCGAGGGGGTGAAAGAGGGGAAGAGGAGGCAGGAGGAAGGGGGAGGCGCAGAGAGGCATGCAGATGTTAGTTTTATTAGTGTCTCCTCCAGCATGCTGTGTGAAATTCCCCCTGAAGGGGGGGCACTGGTCATGTGGTCCACAAAAAGTTGAGTCAATGAGCATATCTGGATGTATTATTTTAGCCTCATGCTGCGACCCCGCTGAAGAATACCAGGTTCCTGTACATGTGTTGCCTCCGTGCTCACTTGGCCTACCAGCGTGTCAATGCTTTGGCAAAATCCTATAGCTGTGGGCCTCCCCCCCACCAGGACTCATTATACTTCCATAAACAGAGCCATAAATCACCTCTGAGGAACTTGTCTTATGAAGAGCTTCCCTTCGCCATTCAGAGGTCACTTCCTCCCAGCGCCTTGCAAACACTTCCCTGAAGCACGCTCTCAGTCTCCCGGACATGCTTGCTTTGGGACTGTCTTTCGCTCATGTGAAACTGAGGAACTGTGCCTGTAGAACATTTGCGGGACATTTGTAGCACCAGGGCACGTCACTGGTCCAGCAAGCAGAGGAACAGGACTGGATATGTAGGCTGACACAAAAGCAGAATAGACATCCATGTGGATATCAAATGAAAAATCATCTCAGCTCCGATTTACCCCCCAGTCTATGGTCCTGGCTCCCTCTGCCCTGCAAACCACCCACAATGCATTCTGAGCTTTCAGACACTCATGCTCACGCTCGCTCAGCCTCGGCTGCCGTGGCCATGGGGCGAGGTTTCCCCCCGGCTGCCATGCAATTACTTGTCTCTTTCAGGAGCAGGATTCTTGCTTCACCGCCAGCACACGTATAGAAAAGCACAAACTCTCCGCGTGGAGAAAAGAACAAAGACCCCTGCTAAAGAATTAGAACGCTTCGCGTTTGGAAGGTAAGTCGGTCGGGCATTTGTGTTTCCTTGGTAATGGGAGTCATTCCACTTAATTTCCTGTTTCATCTGTGCACCAAATGTACCAGTTACAAAGATCCGTAGCAAACCGGATTCTGCATTTCTTCTGCAGTGCAAGACATTAGGAGATTACAGGCAAAGTGACACATATCTCTCTATAAATTACTTTTGAGATGTTTAAATAATCACTTTAAGCATTTCACTAACAAGAAAGGGCAATCATAAAAGTTGGTGATTAAAATATCATTAAGACCAGCATTCTCATGTTCTAAAAGTGTGTTGTCGGAAAGAAAAATTAATCAGCAATTCAATCAAAATAGTACCTGACTTCCCCTGGACACTTCAGTCGACCAGATATTATAAAGGTACTTTAAAATTGTGCATTGCACTGCTCTATATAAAATCTTACAGATTTATTAGCTAATTTGCCATCCCGATACCCTTATGCGTGAATGTAATATGTTTTCAGAAATATTCACTGTCTGCACATCACTGCATCACTGTCTGTGAAGCCAGCTCCCCTGCACCGTCTAGGTAAATAATCACAGAACTGCAGAGCAGCATTAGAAATACTGCCCTCTTGTGGCTTCAATGGTATGAGCCTGAAAACATCAGCCAATACATGCTTTAAACGGTGCTGTAATGGGACAACAGCGGTGTTCACTGCCACAGATGTGTCCCTGCACTGTGGCTTGGCATGAAATGGAGAGTGACGGGAAGTTACTGGATTTCACAGCTGCTACTGGGTGCGAACCAAACCAGTCAACACAGTAACTATACCAAGGAAGAAAAACATCCAGGCAAATCATCACATACACAGACTAACAAATCAGACACCTTGTGTTTAAAACAGCCCCGTGCTTTGAAGTGCTAATGCGCCCAGCGGGTTTGCATGAGCACTTTTACTGTGGTGACAGATAACCTGCAGCCAGATAAAGTGGTAACTCTGATTTTCAGCTGGATCAGAATCCACTAGCCCATAAAGGGAGGTGCAGACTGAGAAAAGGAGCATCTCTGGAAATGTTTTAGTAGTACTGCATTGTCTAAACTACCAGAAATGTTTGCTATAAGCTTCCAGGTTAAAAACAGACAAGAACATAAACTGATTGAACACGAGTATCAGATTTGAAACTGCCTTAAGCCAGAAATATCAGGAATCATGACAAAATCCTTATGGCACAATTTTTTAAGTTTTGGAAAATAGAAACAATTTTTCATTAGCTCACATGCATGTAAGCTTTAGCATAGCGTTCCTTTGAAATAAAAATAACAAAAAGCAACCGGAATTGGCTGCAGGTTTATCACTGCATTAAAATTGATATGCTGTCTTCCCAGAGCTTAAAGTCCATGCCTACTCAGACTGGATGGAATCCAACAATTTTCAAAAGTATTTTGTGAATGTAGACTCTTTCAGAACTCCACAGCTTCAACACAGACTTTGGTCCAAGCAGTGAATAACACAGTCAGGCATGTCACACTGACCATAAGCAGATTGTGGACACAGGACCCGTATTTATAAACCTTTGTGTTGACCGTAATTTACATCAGGTTTCCTCAGGATGAGTGAAGCATTATTGAGGAGGATGGTAGGGTCTCAGCGAGATGGTGCTGCTCAGGCTGTACAACATCTGCAACCAGGAAGCACCGTGAGATCCCTGGAAAGCGGCTCGTCCAAAGAGGCAAATTGAAGAGTACATTTCCAAACCTCAGTCCATTTCTCGTTGTTTTTGAGAAGAGACTGCCAATCAGAGGTGCTATAAAGAGGGATGGGGTGGAGGGGTCAGGATGATTCCAGGGGCTCCTAAATCATAGGAGTCCTGAAACATTTGTAGCATAATTGGATTGGTCTGGGCTGGGGGCCTGTGATGGGTTGGCGCCCCGTTCTGGGAGATTCCCTGCCTTATACGTGAGGCTTCCAGGACAGGGTCCAGACCCCCCGTGACCCTGAATGGGTTGGATGGGTTGGGGCCCAATGTGATACACTTTATGCTTTCACAGGACCCAGAATCTCTAGCAGTACCCGGGCTACCAATTAACAAAATTTACTCAGTTCTCATGTAATCCAATGTAATTCTGTTAAAATTCCCAAACTCACTCAGCTATCCTGTCCATGTACTGAGGGAGTATTGGAAATTTTCTCTTCAGCTGTCAATGGTTACTAAACGGTCCTACAATTACACCCCCTCCGGTGCCCAAACGTGTACTGCGACTGGAGGAGGGAATGGAAGTGTTGCTTAATGGAATGAGAGGACCTGCCAAATTAGGGTTTTAATATGCAGACATGCATACTGCACAGACTTTGCACATTATGACTGAAACACATCTAAGAAAAGGCAGTGAGATCCCGCCCCTTGTACTGGCTAGCCAATCATATTTCCCATGAAAGGAGCGAGAAAAAACATTAAGCATCTTCCACTGCATCCTCTTTGTTTGCCCTCCTGGTGGCATCTCAGCTCACCTATATTGGTTTTTCAGGCACTAAAGCACGCTCAGCCCAGAGGGATAGCGAAGGAGAGAGAAAGAGAGAGGGAGAGAGAGAGAGGAGGGGAGAGAGAGAGAGAGAGAGAGAGAGAGAGAGAGCAGATGCCAAGTGTTTTTGAGAATGTAGCCTTTCTGGGCTGGGTCTGTTTCAGCACCGTCAAATTCTAGAAGCTGAGTCCTGCTGCTCAATAGAAAAAAAATGTATTATTGAATCCTGTCCCTTTGTGTTTGAATTGGATAACATATCATGAAAGCAGTGAAAAACACCCCGGAGCTTGCCCAGAGATTCAGATGCAGAACGTATCATGAAATTGGCTTTGTTTTTTTCTTCTTCCTCTGCACATGAAAAATTTTATGATGCTGAAAAAATATCGAGAAGAAAAAGATTATATTGCCAGCAGTGTTTGGATGGGGGGAGAAAAATTTGAGGTGCGAGGACAAAATATACATGAGGGACTCCGGGCTGAGGAGAGGGGGGTTGTTTGTGGCAGAGCCAGTCACTGACATGAAACACACTCAGACCAAATGATACTATCACAGCTTCAATATTAAGTCAACAAAAACATTTGCAAGTTAAACTGCAGGCAAGCCGCGATATACGGCCGATAAAAAGGGAAAGCTAGATCTGGACAGGCGGAGGATAAAGGAATCCTGGATGCATGACAGCATAGCTAAAGCACGTCTACTCGGATGTGTGTGGTGGGAGCACCTGTGGGACCTGGAGGGCGAGGGGTGGAGGATTAGGGTGCTTATGGTTAAGGTGCCTAGCCTGAAATACGCTACTGAGCACTAATCTGCACTCCAAGCAAGCGGCTGGCGGAATGAAGGCTACGGGGACACTTGTCAGTCACAGCTACAGAAGGCAGCTGCTCTCTTTCTCTGGTACCAGACCTGCAGTCCAAGCCCAGTGCATCAGCTCCTCCCTTCCTTCCCCTAGATACATTGGACGTCCTCTGATTCCACGCTGCATCACGCCACGAGAGAACTGTACTCTAAGTATATTGAAGTTTTTTTTTATTTCTTCAAATCGAAAAACAGATGAAAATGAGCCCTCCAGAAACATAATCAATGCCATCCCCTGGCAGAAACTCCCAGACACAGCTTTGGGAGCTTAGAAGGACGAAAAAGATTGACAAGAGAAAGCATTGTTATAAATGCTGCATTTTGCTTTTAATCTCCTCAGAATTATTCCCCGCCTAGAATTACCGTACCAGTGAGAATTATGCAGGTCCCATGACTAACAAATAAAGGCTTCGGTTTTTTCTTACACTTTTTTCTGATACACTTGGCTTTTGTACATTAGCCTAGACCAACTTGCGATATTAGGAAAAATGCAAGAATTACATGAATGGAGATGAAAACTCTAAATGGAGAACAGGAGTAACTTCTTACCTTTCTCTACCGTCTGGAGAAAAATGAGAAATATTTCTTGGTGTATCGGTGGAGCTTCTGGCAGTGATCTTCTGCTTTTTCCTTCAAACGTCAGGAATTAAGGAGAGGAAAACACTTAAATGCACAACGTCCTGCAATTAAAAGGAAATAAAATATCACACAGATGTAGGACAAAAATAAAACGTTTTTATGTCTGCAGGTGGGAGATTATTTTTTCTTTGTTTTGTTTTTGTTTGTCTCTGGTGAAAACTTAGTCCATGTGCTTTTTGCAAAGAGAAAAAAAACACTTTTTTGAGTGCTGTCCTCTAGACTGACTACAAGTTGATTTGTGAAGCACCTTCGGAATCACTGTGCTCACTTGCTCATGGGTTAAAGTAGGAGGGAGAAACTGGAGAGAGAGAAGAGAGCAGAGTGAGGAGAAGAGCGAGAGGGAGTGAGAGAGCGGCCAGAGTTTCAGAGACAAGGTGCTGAGCCTGGATCCAGGTTCAGTGAGAGAAAGGTTCTCGCAGCCGGGCTTTATCAGGCACCTTGAAGATGCAATGTCCCCAATGCCTGTTTTTCCTTTCACTGGTGCTGCCTTTCTGCGACAAAGAGCAACTCCCAGACAGAACTGCTTCTTAGGTTCCTTTAATACAAAAAGCAAATGCAAGCAGCAGTGAATGAGCGAATAAGGTGGGAGTTTCCACCTCAAACACAAACACTCTGAAAACAAATACTCATGCAGTCACACATACACACACACACACACGCGCACAAACTAAACACACAAGCAGTTAGACAGACGGACATACACACACACACACACACACACACACATACACACAAACAGACACATACCCACACTGAGCAAGAAAAGATTCTTCAGTACACTTTTTAGCCATCGATTACATAATGGATTAAATAACTAACTTAATATAATATATTTAAGTAAATATATAACTAATCTAGTAAGGGTGCTAAATCAAAATTTTCCCTGAGAATTTCACCAGTGACTTGAGATGCACATGTCCTTTTTATGGCCGTACATAGCAGCCTCTGGGTTTGTGATACAGCAGCAGTATTTGCTTAGCAGGCCGTAAAGGAAACACCAAGACAGTTTCATGCGCTTGGTGAGCCAGGCCTGTAGTGTGTCAGACTCAGAGGAAGCTGGGAAGTGAGGCTCCATGGCACCCCCCCCGTGCCATAGGGTTGATTATTACCAGCCAGCGGTGGCACGCATCCTGCAATCGGGCCTGGGGAGACTCCCGCGTTCCGGCCCCCACATTCGGGCTCCTGGGGAGGCTCCGCGTTCGGCCCCCCACATTCGGGCTCCTGGGTTCGGCCCTGCGGAGGCTCCGTGTTCAGGCCCCCACATTCGGGCCCCCGCGTTCAAGCCCGGGGAGGCTCTGCGTTCGGCCCTGGGGAGGCTCCGCGTTCAGGCCCCCACATTCGGGCTCCTGCGTTCGGCCCTGGGGAGGCTCCATGTTCGGGCCCCCACATTCGGGCTCCTGGGTTCGGCCCTATGGAGGCTCCGTGTTCAGGCCCCCACATTCGGGCCCCCGCGTTCAGGCCCAGGGAGGCTCCGCGTTTGGCCCTGGGGAGGCTCCACATTCAGGCCCCCACATTCGGGCCCCCGCGTTCAGGCCCGGGGAGGCTCTGCGTTCGGCCCTGGGGAGGCTCCGCGTTCGGGCCCCCACATTTGGGCTCCCGCGTTCAGCCCTGGGGAGGCTCCATGTTCGAGCCCCAACATTCGGGCTCCTGGGTTCGGCCCTGTGGAGGCTCCATGTTCAGGCCCCCACATTCGGGCCCCCGCGTTCAGGCCCAGGGAGGCTCCGCGTTCGGCCCTGGGGAGACTTTGCGTTCAGGACCCCACATTCAGGCCCCCGTGTTCAGGCCCGGGGAGGCTCCGCGTTCGGCCTTGGGGAGGCTCCGCGTTCGGCCATGGGGATGATCCGCGTTCGGGCCCCCACATTCGGGCCCCCGCGTTCAGGCCCGGGGAGGCTCTGCGTTTGGGCCCCCACATTGGGGCTCCTGGATTCAGCCCTGTGGAGGCTCCATGTTCTGGCCCCCACATTCGGACCCCCGCGTTCAGGCCCGGGGAGGCTCTCCGTTCGGCCCTGGGGAGGCTCCGCGTTCGGGCCCCCACATTCGGGCTCCCGCGTTCGGCCCTGGGAAGGCTCTGTGTTTGGGCCCCCACATTCGGGCTCCTGGGTTCAGCCCTGGGGAGCTGAACCCAGGGCGTTCGGGCCCCCGCATTCGGCCCTGGGTAGTCTCCGCGTTCGGCCCTGGGGAGGCTCCGCGTTCGACCCTGGGTAGTCTCCGCGTTCGACCCTGGGTAGTCTCCGCGTTCGACCCTGGGTAGTCTCCGCGTTCGACCCTGGGTAGGCTCCGCATTTGGCCCTGGGGAGGCTCCCAACTGCTCAGGTTGCACATCGCTTGACTCATTACACTGGCAGAACATTTTTTTGTTGTTCGCTACACAAAATAAGTACATTACAAAGCAGTGTCTTGCTTAAAAACATTTATTTTTATTCTTCTCACTTACGGGGGCCTGGAGGAGCACGACGACATCCACCGTGTGACCGTAGAGTGTCCCATGCCAACACAGTCATTGCCCTCATTTAGGAAGAACCGCCTCTTAGATTATGTGATATTTAGTTCATAAAAATTAAAAAAGGCTACATCTGATAAACAGAACACCACCCTCTTCTCTCCCCGCTGCCCCACCCGAAAACCCAAGCTCTCCCCGGGGTTCAACCAAGCCGACTGGCTACGTTTCTGACAAAGCCAGTCATTGAGCACAAAGCACGTTCCCGCTGTACTCGCTGACCACCTCTCTTCGTTTGCATTGTGTCGCTATCGCGCTCGTATCGCCAGCCGCTAATTTGCGCGCGGAGTGCCGAGGAGCCGAAGGTATGCGCGGGACCCAACCGCAGCGGCGTTCGCATGTCGCTGTGGTCTGGAAATGGAGCATGGAGCAGCAGCGCACTGGCCCACCGACAGGAAAAAGGCCGGCTTTTTACTGCTGGATCTATTGGGACCAGGAACTGGCAGACTGAGCAATCTGATAATGCGGCAGTAAATTGCCAGCCAGGGTTACAAATGTGGACCAAGGGAAACAGAGTGAGAGACTGAGCAAGCGAGGAGAAAATACAAAACAAGACAGAAGTTTAACTGTTATGCTTCTTAGCTTAGTGAGCTTCTTGTTGCTCAGCATAACAGTTTAAGTTTGGCTGTTCCAATTTTAGCACACTATCGCCAAATTACAGTAATTTTTTTTTTTAGTTTTCCACTCAAATATTTATCTTCTGATGAAAAGACTCAGGTTAGCCTTTTACATGTTAGCCTCTATTACTGATTAAATATGGCATCTTACTCAACTCTGCCGTTGTTCATTCAAGGGCTCTGTTTTGTCAGTCTGGCTCGCTCGCATAACGGCCACGCTTGGGTCTATGACAGGCATGATTACCTCAAATGTCCAACGAAAACGTGTGCTTTCCTGCATCCGGCTGCATTTTTTTTGCACCACATCTGCATACAAATAGTCAGCAGATTTAAAAATGGAAAGAAAACCAGACCAGAATTTCACCAGGATTTGATTTAAATTCAATATTGTCTGTTCATAATTAGGTCTTGGGTAGGACACTGCTAACAAAATAAGATGTTTTTTAGATATTTGTTTACCTGGAATAAGCTGCAGAAACTATTGATTGGAGGACTAGACTGATGTCCTAAATGTTACAGAATGCAGGCTGTTGATGCATAACATAATCACAATTACTTTAAACATGCAAACTACATGGCAGTATAGGATAGTTTAGCGTATAATTGAAATCAGAATAACAGAAATGTCACGTATTGAGAAATCTGGATGTGAGTAAAAAGTTCAAACAATGGAGATATTTAAGGACACACTGGTGCACACTGGGATTTGTGACTCTCATATGTATCTGATCTTAAACAACATGAAAAGAACAAAATGCAGCCTTGCTCACTCTAAATGTTTGGGTTTAATATATGAAAAAACTGTGGAACATCAAAATCCCAATCTTGTCCATTTCATAAGCCACATCAAGTACCTATTTCTAGAATGCTTAATGACTTCAAATAAATATCCAGTGAAGTCAGCCCCACCAATATGCAATAACTGAATAGCTACACTGAATGGGTGTCATTTAGACATTTACAAGACAGAGTTTGCCAGGCCTTTGGTGATGATGTCATCAATGGGGGCCTTGTGCCTGTGTGTTTTGCCAGGTACATTTCTCAGTAACCGGATGTCATGGTAGTTCCATTCAGCCAATAATGACTTTGTGTAAAAGGCGTCACTTGGGGGGTGGAGGGAGGGGGTGTGGACGGTTAGGGGCCCCTAGTCTCTTGCTAACTTTAGCTACAGGGTGGGAGCTTTTCTATTGACACACCTTGGAAATTTGCTCACTCATACGTCTTTTCTGCCTTAGTGTTCCATGATCGAACACAACCACAAACATGAATGTTTAATAAAAGGGACTCTATACTCTGACATCACACTTTGGCGTCTTTTTATAATTTTTCGTGTGCTACTGAAAATAAGTTCTGACCCCACGCCTAAGTACTTAAATAGTGATGCATAAAGGAGCTGGATTTCCAGTGAGTGCCTTTGAATGGCAGGCCCAAACTAACAAGAGTGCCACTGTAAGATGGCGCAGCACAATAATACTCCACTGGGGGCGCTACGCACCCTTTGTGAATTCATTGCTTCTCTGTGAGCCTCTTCCCACTCTATAATCTACACTGATTCGCACATTTCAGGCTGTAAGCAACGGCGGGGCTGATATTTTTTGAGGATGCGAGTTAGTTCAGCTTTCAGTTCCGTGTTCATTAAAACTTGCCCAGATGTTGAATAAAAATACACACAGTTATTGTCAATAATTTCCATAACTGAATAAAGATGTCGGCAGAATGTGAAACTAATTATGAAAAAAACAAAACAGGGAGAATCATTTCATAATAGTTCCACTGCCTTTTGTTATGAAGAATACGGGGTGGAAGCGGAGGGTCTCTGGCAGGTCATGGGTTTTATGAGGACAGAGCCTCCTCAGCAGGAGCTGCGACAGGCTCCCCTCATCCCTGGCAGCTGTCCATCAGTCTCTGGCCTGCTTTAAATAGGCTGCTTTATGTGGACGATCTCTCCCCGCCTTCATTTGTCGTAACCTTCAATAGGAATGTCTGGCATTTGGGCAAAATGGGGCTAGTGCTGGTGGTCTTGTGAAGGGGGGGGGGGGGGCATGGTGGCGGAAATTGATATTAATTTCAGAAAGAAATTCCTCT
>JABFDZ020000050.1:14298868-14328446 GCA_019775955.2 Pollimyrus isidori | reverse complement strand
GTGTAAACTCCGCGTCTGGGTTAACATCCACGCTACACAAACTATCCGCGATCGCCAGTCTTTTTCCGCGCCGGCTGAGGTTCATAGTCGAATCAGACGTCTACGAATCAAATCGTCGAATCCTCGACTATTAGAAGTCAGCCCTAGTGTGGACAGTAGGAACATGTCACTACCAGTATGAGTATTGCAGGAATACTGGGTGCGTTTTAGGAGGGTTGAGCCTGATATGGGCCCTGTCAATGCTGAAACCAAATTTACATCCATGAGCTGAGTCCATCCTACAACCCAGACTGGGACCAGCCATTAGAAGATGGATGGATGGGTAGATGGATGAATTAATCAACCAATCATTTGGAATAGATCAACACATGGATGGGTGGATGGAAAACTCATGTTATTACATTCAATCTCTTTCAATCCAACTACCCTAAAAAGGTGGAGCAAAAGTAAACTTGTCAGGCCAGTTGTGTGTAAAATGCACCTTTACGCACAAGGCAGGCAATTTCCGTCCGTATCCTGCCCCCCCCCCCCCCCCCTGCATTTTAAAGCTGCTTCAGCTCTGTTATATGTCCAGTTTCCAGCCCTGGGGCCAAATGTGTCAGGGCGTTTCCCCCCCTACTTCCTCCTGACATGGCTTGGCTCCCGGCCTACTGTACGTCTGCTGTGATTCCCCTGCCAGTATCCCAAGGTCCTCACCTTGGGATATTTATTTGTGAGGCTCAGAATGGCATGTTTGTCAAATAGTCGAAAAATTAGACTTTCATAGAGTAAAAACTACAGGTACCTTTCCTACAGCGACGCCTTCATACATTTTCCAGCTTTAGTGTACCACGAATCATACTGATTTATGTAACTGTAATGCCACTGGAGAAGTGTAGATGTGTCCCCACTTATTGCTCAGTGTGGAGTTTTTTTCTGGAATTTATTTATTCTAAATAGAGTATGGAAATGGAAGACGGACCCAAAAAAACCCGTAAAGTTCCTTCAAGGGATCAACCAGACACATTTTTACCATACTTTGTAATCATAAAAATATGATAGATTCTTTTCCAAAACCTTATAGGTTGATCAGAAAAGAGAGCATTTGGAGTACTTTTCAGTAACAAAGAAAGAAATAATAAAATAAGAATGTATACCCATATTACACATTTACTCTATTTATGTGCCAAAGGGCTTTATCAGTACAACAATCAATAGTCAGGCTTTCCTAATCAGAAGGATTTCCTAATCAGAAGGCTTTCTTTTCCAATACTGCCCCCAAATCATAGTTGCTCCTATAGAATATAGGACATTCTATCCTAGACCTGAACCCACTATGAACATTTTCAATGCAAGTGCCTATTAAGGCACAGCAGGGCACCACGACTACAAACCCTGTACAACAACCTTATAAATGACTTTTTGGACTGGGGAAACGTTCAGTATTTTAGTTGCGCCCCTGCAGACGAGGGGAAAAAAAAAACTGGAATATTTTTTAGTGTTAGGGTGAGTAATAAGACAATAGTCGGCTATGGAATGCATTTACATCATATGTCAGTTGATTGTGGGCCTCAGTCCAGTATCACATTTAGTTGGGTGATTGTTCAAAGGTCCATGAATATTCAAAAATGTTCAACATAACATTTTCCTTACCAATGAAACTAGGATTAGCATGGTGCATCTCATCCTTCCGTCTATTCAACCATTCATCCATCCTGCTCATTTTCAATGCTCATAGACCAAAAAGAGAAAATGATGGAAAAACAGGGAGAAGGAGCAAGTTCCACACATACAGAGGGGAAGCCAAGATCAAATCCTCAGCACCGATGGTGTCTCACAAAAATGAGAGTTAGAGATAAGTATTTTTAAAAAATGACATTCCTCAGTGCTTTTCATCAGGATTTTCTATCATTGAAAGGCTATTTAATCAAAGTCCTTAAAGTGATACGATAATGGCAGTTTTACATCTGGCATGATGTAAACAGCACAATAACTTCAGAATTTATGACAGGCATGTGGTGTGAGAGTGCTCTGTGGCCACTGTAGCAGGTCACTGCGGGCTAGGCGGATGGAGAACTTAAATGCAGTGATCCCAACAAGTTGATTAATTTGCTGGGCTTGTATCTCTACTGTGGGACAGCTGTTAAAGGGAAATGCTGATTAAATGAGAGTCATTATATCAACTGTAAATCATTTACTCAAAAATCACGGAGAAACAAAGCTTTTTAACATGACTTTTAGGGGGAATGCTTCCATGAAATGCACTCGTGTAGTGATGTAATCATGTGGTGCGGGTCATTTCAGATTTTTATTGGCTTTTTCCAAGTCACATGACCACTCATCTGATGAAAAAATGATAACTGCATGATGCAGTGCAGAGTTTCCTCTAAAACCTTGTTATATACGGTGGTAACACACTTAAAATTAATAAAGCAGTAGGTTGGCTTTTATCTTCAAGCAAAGACTAACATCTGCTCATTAAACATGTCAGTGCACCTTAAAATGTGCATCTGGGGCCAAATAAATTACTAGGTTGATAAAATGCTGACCGAAAACTCCTGACAACAAAAGCGCTACAAAGTTACTGAGAATAATGTCCAAACATTACTGCCTACTGAGAAGTCATGAAAATGGAATGGTTCTTTCTTCACATAATTAACTGAAATGTAGAAATGATCATATGTAATTATGTATTACAATAACTGTTAGCTAGTGTGTGGATCTTAGCATCGGTTGTGAGCCAGCTACTCCGGTTTGGCCCTCAGCCGCACTGAGAAACAGTCATTCTTTCGGTTTTGTTGGCCCCTAAGACCATGCTTAACTGCAGAAGCTTAATACATAAAAAGTTACTTTTGCTTTGACTATACATATGGTGATCCATATCAGGGGGGGCACTTAGAGCTACTTCAGGTTTTACAAACTGCTTTCAAACTGAAAGGTTCCTGTGCTTGACTAAATAGTTCAGTTCTTCTCGTCTTTTGACTGGTTTGTTTCCTTGATGAAAGTCTCATGCGGCTTAACATTAATGATTATTAGCATGATTATAGGAGACTGATCAATCAGAACACAGCACCAATTCGGTGCTTAAGTGAAATGCAAGTGTTTTTTACTGAAATTGTAGTCTGCAAATCTTGTGCCTGCTCAAAGTGTCCTTCCTGTCATGGATTATCGGGTCACCGTATTACAGTATACCCATGATGTATCACAGTACACCTGTATTCGTTCAGTAGTTTTTACCACAGTTAAAAGTGACACTGTGCTCAGAATTGTCACACTGATCTGCTGTGACCCAGGGAGAAGTGAAGGATATCAGAAGTCGTTTTGCTTCTTTGGCCTATGCTACCTTCACAACCATGACCTCCTGAACTCGCCTACACATGAATTGGCATCTATTCCACACTTGACAAAAGCTAGTCTGCTACATTTAGATAAAAAGGGGCTTCTCCTTTTTCCTGGAGATTTTTTCAAATTGTTCTAGGAGGAAGAATCTTAATTCTTCTTATACACTCTTCCTAGCACACATTCATGACCTTGCCTGAGAGAAGGAAACCACGCTTTTACGGCTGATGTCATAGTGTGCTTCAGCTGTCCTACCCATTAGCCTGCCATTCAAGCTGTTTTTTTTTCCATGAGGAGGCTGCCTATGTGCGTATGTGTAGGTGTGTGCAATTGACCAGGGGCCTAACTCGGTCCGTGGGTACTTTAGAGGAGCTGCATGTCAGCCAGCTACTGTTGGAATGCGGTGTGGATATTAAATAAGCTTAGATTGGAAATCCAAATAGCCAGAGGAATGCTAATTACCATGGAAATCAAACTCCATCAATTGTAGAGTTTCAGCAATTCTGCGTGCGCGTGTGCGATGGTGAGTTTGTGTATCCTTGTGTGGGTGTCTGATCTTTAAGTCTCGACTGTGTGCAGACCATCACAAAACCCCAGGCTGGAGAGAAATGTAGCAACCGCTGCGATGGCTGACATGCGGTGGGTCGCCCCGGCGTTTGCGTTGGTCGTTCTCCTTCACACACATAGCGGCAAAATCTGCAAACACAGCAGTAATCCTCCTAACTAATACAAAATACAACTTTAATGACACTGTTTGTAGGACCAAAATCATAAATAGTGCAGTAGTCAAAAAAACAACCAAACAACAAAGTCGTCAATGCCCAGCACACTTTGCTGCTGAGGGCGACGTACTTGTCTAACAGCTTGAATTCTGTTCCTTAATCCTTGCAAAATGGCAAAGGCCTAAGGCAATGAAATGCCTCACATGCCGGTTGTATTGCGGAATCCATGGCAACGGCAACCAGCTTGCACCGGCCCCAAGAATCTGCCAATGGTGTTTTCCTGACTGCCGCATGAGAGGAGCAGGGAGCGACCGTGGGCCCACCCTGCCGCGTCCAGCCCATCCATCACCTGCGTGCCCCGGGTCAGGGCTCCGAGTCCAGCACACTCGCTGCACCAACCACGCACATCCGGTGATTAGGCCACGCCGCAGTGCGGCAGAAATTTTAATTACCACTCTTTTTTCAGATGAATAAATTACACCATGTCAGACTTCACTCTGAATAGCTGAAACCAAGCGAGGCTAAAGGAAAAAGGAGTGTTTTTGTACTGCTGGATTGAGCTGCAGGAACCTGTGTCTGAGAGTCAGTCGGACTGAAACTTGGCCTTTCATGTGACACAGAGCCTTACTGTGAAATAAAGGCTGCATGCACCACAGTTAGTCATCCTAACTAATTGCCTGAGACTGCTTGCATAATGTGCATCAACTGAGGCCCATGGCAAGCGGCTGATGCAGCCTGAGGAATGATGGACGAGGCCTCATAAAGAATGCAAACGTGGCCAGGACCGAGGGAGAGTTCCATCCTGCCTGCTTTCTCTGCATCTCTGGTCCGTAAAAGATACTCAGCATGTTTTTGTGTGTTCTACCATGTCTCAGGGTGTCCATTGTGCAAAAATTTTCGAATGGGGGCAAATGCTTAATGGCCTGCCTTTGCCTTGTGAGTATATGCAAGCATTTCTGATGACAGATCAGCTCGTTGTTCCAGATCATAATTTAGACCTGCATGATGTGCAATGTTCATTTTGATATTGCATGTAACCACATGCAACTGTAACATTACAAGGATTGTGCTAGTCAACTGGGCTGAGACCATCAATAAATTACAGTCAAACATTTTTATTCTTCCGTAGGCAAAAAACTTAGCAAGGGACATTAATGATAGTTCCTTTTCAAGATTATCTAGTATATTAAAAAAGAAATTGGCGTAAGGGTTACCGGCATTACTTTTGCGTGAGCTCTGCATATGTTCCTTGAGCCAATCATAATCATTTTCGTCCTTGCTCTTGGACTCAGATAGTGTGGCGCGTTTATGAGAAATTTAACAAATATGAGTAAGAAGGAGAAAAGGGAAGAACAACCAGTCACTGAAAGACATCAGTCTTCCGCTGCATGGAAATATTTTGGATTCCTTAGAGATGATATTGAGTGAAAGCAAGTGATTTCTCTGCACAGCTTAGTTGAGGATTAATTAACAGCAACAAACTATTTGACAGACTCTATTGGGAGATAATTACGAGTTCTATTTGACTATAGTTTATTTTGGGTCAATTTTTGACTCACTTCTTGTTTTATGAATATTGTAATAGCTGTCAGAAAAATTTCAAACATTGCGATAATGTTTGTCTAGCCTGTAAACAAATACAAACAGGAGGAGGAGCTGAGGACCGCATGCTGCACGACCATATGAAAAGGTATTAAACGTCGCATGGTCTGTGCTGGCTCTGGCTCCCATTTCCTGTCTCTGATGGGCTGGTGAACTATCTGAGGAAACGGCTGCGCATTCCCTCTCTGAAAGGCACCTGTTTATATAGGAGGTAAGGAAAAGATGAGGAGAGAATGAATAGATGATTTTATAGGGGACTTGTGGGAATAGCACCGGAAGCAGATGTCCGAAATGAAGCATTAGCACATCCGCGGTGGTTTGTCCTGCTTGAAGGGATGTTAAGAGTGTGGGGCTGATCCTTTACAAAAAAAAACATGAAACGCAATTTAACTACACATAATGTTACATATTAAACAACTGTATATAAAATGTTTCCGCTTATCCCATTCTAAATGCTTGAAGGTGAAAAAAGTGTGAAATGAGTAACAGCCAAAAGAGAAGCCCAGGCTACATGAAATGTAGGGGCTATGACATCTGGCTACCTCAATATACCCTGACGAAGGGGGCACTGCGGCAGAATGTGTTATAAACGGATTAAAAACAAACAAAAAAATAAACAGCCTGGAGCGATTAAAGCAAAAGTGATAAACAGCTTTTTAAAGCATAGAGCGCCAGGAATAACATTAGTCTTATGATCATTTATTTTTTTTTCCTTCTTCCTCATTTCAAACAAGTTTGGTTTGCCCCACAGCACATAAGTGGAGATTGAACACTAACATCATATTAGGCATGATTTATATGCGTTCTGTACCCAGTGAAACCGCCATTCTCAGCTGGGTAGTGGAGCCTTGACGATCTTTAGCGTAACTCTCAAAAGTCCCGCTTGCTCTTTATAGGAAACACGGCGTCCCTAAATATCTCATCAGCGGTGCACGCATCATAAAGTGGATAATACAGTAAAGCAAAGCAACCCCTACCGATCGCACCGCCATATGTGCCCTCCTCTGGAGGCCTCCAAGTCTCATGGACATTTCCGAATCTCTCACCGCCACAAAATTTCCCAGAACGATCGACTGAGATTCACAATTCCTGTGTCTCCTTAGTTCTGTGTCCTTTGGACCTCTGATTTGCTGGCGACCAATCACTGACAGCCTTGTCGTGGGATGACCAAAAACATAAAGCGAGTCCAGGGAAATGAAAATGTTCTGTTCCTGAAAGGTCTGGGAAGATTCTGCTTTTTGTCTCCAAAATATGGCCTCAATATCAACCCAGATTCAGCCACAATGAATGGGGCTGAGACCGATTCGGCAGTGCCTGTAAATCTGGAAGCAGACTATAGCGTAGCTTATGAATTGGGTGGCCTGTTCGTGGAATCGAAGGTACAAAAATATGCACCTTCCAAACCGCCCCCCCCCCCACCCCCCGGCCTGAAACACATGTGCAAGTCTATGGGGCTCGCATTCCACTGCACTGATACACGTCTGAGGCGCGAGAGAAAACACCAGTCATGGCAACTCTGTGAGGAACATTAAACACTGTGAATGATGGGAGAGATGAAGTGTCGTGGATGGCACCGGTCACCGTGGGCCAATATGGAGTCGGCGTGCTATGTGGTTAGTGGTCAGGGTGTAGCAGTCCTTAGTACTGGGTACAACAGATTGGTGGGATAGTGCTTTAATACTCAGAAACATCACTAGAGATTTATGAAAAGGGCAGCTAAGCCTTTAGTGAAAATGAATGAGAACACATTACATAAACTAATTAGCGTGTATTTATTTTGGGGAGTGGGCAACAGAAACAGCCCTAGTGGTGTCCCGGGTTACATATCTACATGCCCCACATGAAGTGAAATTGTGCAATCGACTCTAATTCTGAGGGGTTTTCATTGGGAGCGAGTGTCTATCTTGGATGCTCCCCAAACCACTATATGCTATTCTTACACATTTCCACAATTATTTGGATCTGTGTTTTCTTAACTTGCCACAATCATACTTTAACATAGACCTATTATATTTGAAGCAGGCAATTACATATTACAATCAGCAAATAAAGCTTTGTTCAATACCACCATACAGCACAGAATATCAGTCTTTCATAAAATTGCCTTTCAGAACATGATTATTTTAGTATCATGCATGCAAAGTATTAAGATTTCATGACATGTGCAGAAATCAGCTGGGGGTGTTTTTTTGTCACAACCTTCGTGCAGAATGTCTCACATCCACACATGCACCTTTACAAACTCTTCAGATATCCTAGATCAGGGCGGTCAGCTGCAAGCCAGATGTGTGGGTTGGGTAATGAGGCCGCAGGCAGCCACTCTCTCTGCCCGCAGCTCCGAGGACACAGATAGGCCACTGCGCACAAGCCCATACATGGGGCTGTATCCAGAGGCAGACAGAAGCACTGAATAACGGAGCTGAAACCGGGAGAGAATGACTGTGACAGAGGCAGGAATGTGAGGAAAACAGGGGTGCTGCAGAGTATGCAGCCAGAGCCCGGCCTTCAAAGGTGGAAACCCCTCACCAAGGAAATGAGACAGACCCTCAGCACTTATTAAATATGATGTCATTAGGCGGGAATTGGGAAACAAAAATTACCTTCAACTACTGTGCAACTGGAATTAATCTTGAGCCTTAAAAACAAAATGTTTTCCTTTATGAGGGAAGAAAATGCACTCAAAGTTAAAGACATGCATTTTCCAGCATTCCATAGATATACTGGTGCTGATGTAACCAGTTCATGTAAGATACTTGGTTATGCTGGACTCCTTGTCGGCTCGATCGAGGAGTCAAGTCTTTGTCTGTCTGTGTACGTCTGCCATTCCAGGTATGAACTCCCAAGTGGCCTAACTGCTGGTTACTATTGGTTATAAATGGGATGGTAGACGAGGTATATTAGAAAGACACTCACCCAAGGTCACTTAATAGTTTTTGCATTAGTGTCTGTTTCCAATTTCAGCTGAAATTAATTTCATTCTTGCCATGAACGACAGAAAAACATAAGTTCCTTTCCGGTGTGAGCAGGCTGAACTTATCCAGGTGTTTTTTTTTTCCCCCAGGAGTTAATGGAAATGAGGGGGGGTCCAAAATGCCACTCAGCTTTGAAGAAAAAAGGCAAGTTTTTGTTAGTGAAAGAAAAGCGTTAATAAAACACGTTTTGTTTCATGGACTGCACTAATACATAGTACATCACAGATTGTTTCTGTTTTTCTCACTCCAGAGGGAATATTAAGTATATTTAAAATGACAAAGTTTTATTCAACTTTTAAGGCAGTCAAAATGGCACACAAACAAAATGTCTTTGAAAAAGCCAGTGATTATGGGGAACAGTTTTACACATAACATGAAATAGAACAACATTACAGAAGGAATTACTTCAACGAGTTTTAAAGAGCAATGTGTGCTGTAACCACTGCTCCCCCTGCAGGAGAGACTCGTCAACTCATTCACATAACAGACTCCAGTATAAACTGCACTTGGGCACCTCATAACTCTTTTTAATTGGGTGAAATGCAGGTTTTATAATTATAATGCTGCAAGAATTCATTCCTGAGCCGAGTTTTCAAAGACAGAAATGTGTCAGCCAGGCCGTGCTAGTAAGATTTAACAAGATTACTGAATGTAACATAGTCATAAATGTGCTGAGCCCTCATTGGACCAGGAATGGGCATCTCGCAGCCGACTGTTCATCCGGGGGGGGGCAATAATGAAGTCGGGTCTGAGCTGAACAGAGCATCCGCCTAACACTGGTTTGGATAGAGTGGGGTGAAGATTTGGGCAAATACACATGGCATTTTGGAAAGAAGAATGTCAACGTGAGAACAAAGCGGCAGAGCCAGACCTGAGGAGGCATCGGGGTGGCAAAGGGGCATGATTCAGCCTGAGGACGGGAATCGTATACAATTAAGCTGCTGACAGTGTGAGGGGCACTGGGCTAGGCCTCGGAATGTTGTGGGGTCAAATCCCGCCGTTGCCAAAACAGCCACATTAGGCTCTATTGGCACCTTCAGCGAGGTCCTTAAACCCTATGAAATGCTCCAGGTGTGCCAGATAATTGGGAAAACTCTGTGCTCTAACTCAAACCTTTGCTCTTACTGCTCTTCTCCAATGTATTTGTACTTGTTCTTCCGCAAATGGGAAAGAAAGTGTTAGTTCATGGCAGACTTGGAGCAAGTATTTTCTTTTTCCATGCGGGGAACATGCAGAAAAGAGGCCACAATCTAACCATCGGTGGAGGCATCACAGCGGCTGGGCTGAGCAGGAGGAAGTGAAGCACGTACAGGGCTGCGGTCGCAGAATGTTAAGCTAGAGAATGAGCAGAGGAGCTGAGCTGAAGCGAGTGGGCAGGGCCTTCGAGGAGCTCGGGATCTGGGCTTGCCGGTTCGAGTCCCCAGAGGAATTCTGCTGATTATACTCCAGAACACTGTACACAGAACAGTGGATCGCTTCAGTAGATCCACTAATAAACTGTTAAACTGCATAGGTCAATTGGTAGAAAAAGTGCCCCCTCAGATATCATAATAAATAAAGCTAGACCATCAGTGACTGGTTCATTGGTGCCATAAAAGTTCAGAGTCCGGAAAGGGATGGAGTGCCTCACTCTGGAATACTGGAACAGGGTATATGACTTCCTTGCACGAATATTCTATCAAAATGAATCGATGTTCTACTTTAACGTCTCTGGTTTTCAGCTGGCAGGGGTTTAGTTCAGTCTGCTTTGAATATTAAGGGTTGTTTTCTTTCTCCCCAGCTTTCATAACGTTTCACTACTTCTATAACAGTGAAAGTACAGAACTGTTTGGAACATAAAATCATGTGACTTGTTTAAAATGTCTGAAAACATCACATAATCTTAATAACGTGCCCATATGACACTTAATAACCAGGAATGCAACATAAACTTTCTTAATAGCATTGTGGATGGAACATGTTTACAAGCAGAGATTTTGCATATTAAACTTAAACCCTTCATTCATATAAAAACATTTCATAAACTACCGGTCACAGCACGCATACTCATGCTCTACTTCTTGTGAGATTGATGACTGGATAAAATGCTTTTAAAGACTATAAATAAAAAACTATAACCAGAAAATATGTAGTCTAGAAAAAGAAAGATTTTACAGAGTTCTCATAACCCACAATGTCAACCTGAGGGAGAGTAAATGCCCGTTTAATCATAGCCTGAACACTGGGACACTTACTGGCTAAGTCAGTCAACACAGCCAACAAGGGTCATTGGAAGCATTCTGAGAATGCTTTTAGAACATTATCTTAATGTTGCCACTATATTTACCAGTTCCTAGAATTAAGAATGTAATCCCCCCCTCCAGATTATCATGAAATAATCTGATTTTCTCTGTTGGGTTGGGGTGTCGCTCTGTGGGTTAAGCCTCTAACGGTAACTGGAAGGATACTGGTTCAAACAAATTCCCCCCTTAAGGTGCCCCTGGGTACAAATCATACCCATTAACATATTAACAGTGAGCCCTTGAACATGGCCCATCCATCTATCCATCCATCCATTTTCTGTACCCACTTCTCCCATCCAGGGTCACAGGGGTCCACTGCATATTCCTAGAGGCTATGGGCACAATCCTGAGAATAACCCAAGATGGGGCACCAAGCCCCTTGTACCAGGCCTTTAGCCCACGCTGTCCCATTACTGGCTATCCCCGATCTCTGATCCTCACTCGTATGTCAGTTTAGCCTAAAACATCTGATATGATATATCCTCGATCATACTGCCTAGACTGTCAATCACGATCCTGTACATGAGGTACTTTCTGCTAGCTAAAAAACTGCCTGTGGTACTAGTTTATACCTGATGCCCAACAAGCATCAACTGTTTGTAACGGTGACAATAAATGCAAAATGAAAGTGTAATGGTATACAATGAAATTACATATTGTATTCTACATGAAATATGCATTACTCAGTATTTATCAAAGACATAATTTCCAGTTTAGAATCTTTCTAATTTTTGAATTCTAATTGTATTCTAAACAGCTGAATGGCCATTTATTTGGACAGGCTGTCGCTTAGTAGCCAAGGAAAGCAGCAATTCACGGCTGCCTCAGCAAACAGGGTGATTAAAATGATTTGCAGTCACATTCTAGGTTGGAATTACAGTGGAAATATTTGTACGAAAGCCATCCATTGCCATGCATTACCCCAGACATGTTTGCAAGACTGCAGAGGATGAGAGGTGCAAGGGGCGGGCAAACGAGAGCGAAGGGAAGCCAAAGAAAAGACGTGCTGAAAAGGTCGATCAGGGACGCTGTTTTTTCTTGTCTGTGGAGGGCATGCCGTGCCTGTATCCTTTACCCAAGGTTCCCGTTCACGCCAAAGGACTTTCCTCACAGAGGGAAACCAGTGTCACCACTTGGTTCAAAAAGAAAAAGAGAGGAATTTTATTTATTTATCAGGTTTATATACTTCTTTTTTATTTATTGAGGGGGAGATAATGGACTCAGTTGTACAAGACAGAGAAATGGGTAACCAAAGCCTTGGAGATAAGGCAGATAAAGGGAAGAGTCCTGAGTAGGATTGGGGGCTACCTATGGGGGGGTTCTGTCAGTGAATGATCGAGATAAGCGGCCTCTGATCAGATTTCGGTCTGGAGAGAAAAGGGGAGAGAGAGGGGGCTCGCATGGTACCAGCCGTTCGGTGAAGCCCGCCCCCCCCCTCCTTACACGGGTGTTCTGAGCAGCAACAGCAGTAACCGTCCTCATTAGCACTGCCCCATAAATTCAGCCGGCAGATGTAAGGAGCCCTCCCTAATAAATGCAGCGTGCGTAACCACAGTCTATAAAAGTGTGTCTGAAGCTCCAGCATCTTTTCACCCTTCACTGACTTCTGATTCCACAGGCTGCGGTAGAGACCAGACGGAACTGGCTTCCAGAGGGTTCTTAACCAGGGGTTCCTTGTTTTACTTCCATTTTCAATACAAGTTTGAATCTGTTAAACAGACTTTTTGGCGGAAACCATCCAGACAGCCCTACACTATAGTAGTTTAAAATTTAAATCCAACACAGTACTAGTTGTTCTAACCTTCATTCACTGACCCTGTCAATGATGACCAAACGGAGGCTTGAAAACAATGTGCAAATGTCCCGCAGACTCAGTCAAAGCTGATGCACCTGAATACACAACAGGATAGCTAGCAAAGACAGACAGAAATGAAGAATACGCAACATTGCCCTATCATCCAAAAAGATAACCAATACTTATTTGACTGTTCATCCATCTTTTCTACCAGACTGGTAACGTTATACAGCTATTTGCTTATTACGAAACGCTTCATTTGCTTGAGCACTCCATTAACCCCGACATCTAAAAATATGAATGTACAGGTAGTTCTTGACTTTATGAGCTAATTCCTTCCAAATTACCACTTGTTAATCGAGAACTCATAAAGCGGAAGGTATTTTCCCATAGAAATGTTATATAAAAACGATGACTTTGCTTCAAGCCAAAATTTTTTTTTAAATGTTCAAAATGTTTTGCCAAATGAACAAATAAAACACAAACTTATTAATAGAATGAAAAATATATGCACATTTTAAAGTAAAAAAAAATAAAAAACAAGCCTTGGAAGGCCTCAGATTTGGTGCCTTTGATTTTCTGCAGATGGGGTGGTGTTTTTCTTCATGTGTCCCATTCCGAGCTCATGCTGCGGCTCACAAATAGTATGTAAAATGAACCCGGTGTATTAATGGGATCAGGACGTGAAATGCAGGGTACAAATGAGGCGGCATCAAAAAATATGCCATAAAGTGTAATGCTGCGTCTGCGCAGCCGTGCCAGGTAACAGTCGGGCATGCGCAGTCACATATTTCACAAAGCGTAGTAGAGCAAATTTGAAAACTTCCTCTGACTATGGACAGCATTTTTGGGCAGCACATATCGGATTACACAAAAATTTCAACTTTTTTTATTTTTGAGGCAGAAGATTCTCATACAGATATAAACTCATAAATCTGGAGCTCAGAAAGACAGAAAAACCTCTATGTACAGTAAGTACCAAAATGACAAGGTCTCGTCTTTTGCACTAAGCAACGTGCTTCATGTGCTTATAATATGACTACAACATTACACTACATTTTCTTAGTCTTTGCATCCAAAAGACAGAGTACTGAATAAATCTGGGCATGACATTAATTTAGCATAAGTGTTTTTCCAAAGCAACATGCAATTGTGAATACAGAGTCAACCAGTTTCTAGAGCATTAGGGGTTAAAGGTCAAATTCAGTGAAACAATTCTCGTGATCCTGGGATTTGAACCAACAACTTTCCAATCACAAACCCCCAGGCCTAACCTGCTGAGCCACAGTCAGCTCAGCTAGACTAACCGGGAGGCAACTCAGATCCTGTTCAAGGGTACCTACATGGCTGCCTATCATCTAGTCTCCGCTGCCAAGCTTCTGCATCCAAAAAACTGCCACGCCAGGGAAAGGCGACCATCAGAGCCGCCCCAGTGCATTCGGATAGAGGAGCTATGTTTGGCAGTAACTGTATGCTGGCTTATTGCAAAACCTTCTGTTATATAAAACTGCCAGTATGTCCCAAACAAGGTTAATGTCTGATTATGGAAATGGGGAAAAAAAAATCTATGAAACAAAGCCAAGCTCTATATGGTAGATGAATCGTGTTTTCAAACATGGGCAGCACCGGGGGACCAGGGGGGCTACTTTTGTAGCATTACATTTACACTTTTACAATCACCATCATTGTGTTATGATGCATGACAAATTTGGGGCTAAGTCACGGATATCCTCTCAAGCTAGAACTTCCCTCACCATCAGGCACAAGGGCTAAATTCTAGCGCAAAAAGGTCACGTCTGAATGACATATTATTCCAGTGTGACACCATTGCAGAGGAGCTGAATGACAAACTTGCTGAAGACGGTAATACTGAACATAATATTGAATCTACCCTGCCAGAGGAATCTTTTCTTCCTGGTCACAGATTTTGCCGTATTTTAACTGCCAGTTACATTCTCCAGTTTGTCTTTAGGATGAGAGTGATGCGAGGAAGCAAGCTTGGATTCCATAAAACACTCCCCATAAAAATGTCTTAAAATCAATGCCGTGCACCTGGCTAAATATTATCTCAGTGATGCTTTGGGGACATCAGAGAAAGTACGTTCAAAAACAAGCCATGCACGTTGGAAGCACTTGCTCAGAGTTAAGAGATTCTTTCTAAAGCCTTTTGTCAGGCAACCATGACCAGTGCTTGGGTCGACAAACTGAGCCATCGCAACACTTATTTTAGTTGGTTTCAAACATGCTAAAATTTGCGAAATGTGTTATTACTGCAGCGGCCTGCAGAGGATGAATGAGATGCTTCGAATGGTGTGTGAACTTCCACATGCAGTGCTGTGCGCTTGCAGACATGGTGACAGAGCTGCCATAAGAAAGGCTGCACGTCCCAGAGACAGTAGCTGACCAGACGCTGTACCTGACCTACCTGAATTTACATCGTGGACAGGATCAGCCTTCCAGCTCGCTTCCTTTCCCATTCCACTCCCAGTTACCAACCGGGGAGGGCGTGATGGTAAACATGGCAAAGACAGCAGCGGTCTAGAGATTACCGGTTATATGAGAGGCGTTTGTCCCGTGATCCTGTCAAAATGTCAGCCAACAGGTCAAACAGAAGATCCAGCATCCCTGCTTTAGAGTTGTTAGTATTATGACCTGAAGCATGAAAGGAGGAAACTTAATATTCTGCAATATTAAATAATTCAGCGTGAAACTTGACTTTTATAAACAGAACCAAAATAAAGTTCTTTGCCAAGTATATTATAAAGCATTTGGAATTTGCATTTTGTCCTGCACAAGATAAAATTAAGGACATTGCACCAAGGGTGGCCAATCTTAAACAGAGAGAAGTGATGTGTATTCAGGTTAGATTATTAATTAGAGAACTAATTGGGTGAAGAGTCCTCACACCTGTGATTGAATGGCCAAACTAAAGATTATCTCCAAAGCCTGCTTACATACTTGGCCTTTGCAGTACAGCATATAAGCATACAACAGCAACAAAGTTAACAAGTAAATGAGAGCTAAAATATAGATGCACCTGTAATCGTGAATGGTGCCAAAGTATGAGCAGGAGTTAGGGGAATGCTGGGGATATTTTTGTTACAGAGCCCCCTGCCCACACAGAAGACAGAAGCTCTTCAAGTGGTATTTGTTTTGTTACTTATGGATCTGTGGAATTTTCTAGAAGAGTGTACTTGGATGAGACAGTGCACTGGTTAGAAAGGGTCAACAAACTGCTTCCTTACTATGGAGTTCTGCAGGTTCTCAAAGGAAGAAAGAAAATAATGCAAAGCAGACAGTCACGGAGAACATGATGATCAACTGGGGGGGTGGATGCTATTAAACTTAGCGCAGGTCAAGCTGTTGTGATGTCTCTGTCATGGTTTTGATGCCAGGTAGCATTATGTACAAAAGTTTATAGGAGTCAGTCACCTCCCTGCCCGCGTCATTGGTTTCTAAGAGGGGTGTCTACTGCAGAAATGATTTTTCCAACTTCTTGGATGGCATTGAGCTCAAAGCTTTCTTGGCGTGTAAGTGTGACTCGATGCTTGCCTCTGCAATGTCGCAAGAAATTTCAGACTCACTAACAGAGTTAGCTATGCTGAAAAGAGGCACCTGCAGTTTGGGGGAAAATTTGATGTGGAAATGAGACCAATTAATTAGACCCTTGTGTGTATTCTTGGAGAGTTCAGAGGTCGTAGGACATAGTAAACAACCACGTTAACTGTCAACTGAACTTAAATTACCTATTGACTTTAAAATCTTGAGAGTTAAGGAGAGAATCCATGACAGATTTACAAGGTAGAATGGAATCAAAAATTCTAATGTCTTCATAGTAATAGATTTAAAGCTTTTACAAGATTGAGGTCATTCAGACAGGTTATTTTGTTCATTTCCTTTAAATGATTCAGAGCAGGGAGGAACAATGCACTCTGATCAGTCTGGCAGAATGTCCTGCACAATGTTTTATTGTTACTGGGGAGTTCAGGTCAGTTGCAGCTGCTTTGCTGCAGGTCTCTTATTCTTTGCAAAGAGCATGTTCTTCATTGGCTGGCTGGTAGTCCATCCCATTCAGTAAATTAACGCAAATGAAAATGATGTGAAGATCGTCACATAAAAAAACCTTGGCTGGTGCGTTTAAGAATGCTGATACATCGACTCCTCCACCCAAACACTCATTTTCCATAACTGCTTATCCAGGAAGCTCCGAGTCCCTGATCAGGGCCTGCAGACATAATGGTAGCAAAAGTTCATAAGTAAGTACCATTTCTCTGGATCTAGCAAGTTTTTCTAATGTAATTAATGTTCTTCGGTGGAGGACTAACTGAATCTGGGAAATTTCACAAAATGATCCATCCAGATCTTAGCCTCTGTGGTGCGAGCATGTCCCCCCGGCGACCCCTGTCTGTGGGAAAGTGAAATTGATTGGCAAGAAGTTGGTGCCGTAGGCGGCCGCAAGTCGCCTATAGGATTGACCGGCCTTGTTCTCCATTGGATTATGTGTTCTGCATAGGACTGAGTGTGTTTTCATTCCCGTTACTGTGACATATGATGAGGAAGTGTGACTTTCATCATTGATGGTCTCATCCCAAACACAACATAGAATGGGCTGAGTGAGTTTCGGATATTTCGACTTAATTTGCCTTATAACGGGCATCTTAATCCAAATGAAAGCCAAAGAAGCTTCATTTGAGTTCAATATGCATACAGGCATGCAGATATGGAGATAAACAGAGGTGCATATGGATACCCTGGACCACGCAGTCTGCCTTCACATCCCGTGTGGACACTGCAAATGAGGCTGTGTTATGTTCCTAATCTGCGGGCTGGGGGAATGCTGGCAATTTCCTCCTTCTAAAGTTTATTTCTTCGGCAGGAAGGCAGCGTGCTTTGCACACAACTAGAGCTGGAAGGAATGGAGTTTGTCAAGCTTTTCCGTAGCACGGAGCATTAGCATTTATTTATTTTTTGATTACCCAAAATTCCAGAGCAACTCCACCTCCTGTTGCCTCTTGTAGTCAGTCTATCAGAGGGCAGGTGCCAGCAGGAAGCTGCTTAGTCTGTAATCACCAGCTCTTTCTGCGACACTTTCTGTGACCCTGCAAAGGCCTTTGCATTTACTGCACTTCGCTCTTTTATCACAAAAGAAACATCTGAATGGAAACCAATAGTGCAGCTTCTAAAATATTTTAACAACAATAAAACCTCGGACCATTTTAACCACCCAGCACCATCATAATAGTTATTGCCAGTCAAAATAATATAATTAAAAAAACAATGATCACCCTTAAAAGCCTCAAACCCATTGATTCAGTCTGTCTCAGAAGCTTCCAGGTTGTTCTTTACGCAGCAAATCCCAGAACAGGCTCATACAAATATACCTATGTGGAATAAAATGTAAATGTGGGTCCTCCAAACACACAATTGAAATACACAGAAATACGTATCTTCCAGCTCCCAGTTGTAATAATTAACATGCATTTTCTGTTCTGTTCAATGCTTACATTCTGAAAACGAATGCAGTGCTAATTTAATAATGACATGGTGCTACGTTAAAAATGTACTTTGCAAATTCAGCATTATAATTGAGTTTACTGAGGTTCTACGTTGGCCAAAGGTTTAGCTAGTCGGTGGGATGTTGTATATGTTAGTGGGTTAGGGTTCCGTGTCTGTGATGGAAAGGTGACGGGTTCCCACCACGGAGGGGGCAGGATGATGGGCCCTTGGGCAGGAGCCCTAACCCTCCTGCTCCTTGACTCTGCTTTCTCAATCGCATGTGTTACTTTGGATAAAAGCATCTGCTAAATAGATACAAATATAATTGAAAATCTCAATTAGGTGAACTTGAAATGTAACTGGAAATATTGTAGCAGCAAAGTAGGACTATGAGGCTGCGATCAGCCAAGGGATCTGGGCTAGGTGCTCCGCAGAGGCCTTCACACAGTGCTGGATATCTGTCATGATCCCCCGACTCCATGTGACACACCTAGCAAGCAGGAGCTTAAGCTCATTCGGCCTCCTGTTTCCTTAAGCCAACTGCACTGTGCGCAATAAAGCATCCAGCACCTGAGCAGAGGGGTCAAATGCAGTTCTCCAGCTCCCTGCGAAACTGGAATTGGCGCAAAAAGAAAAAGAAAAACAGAGGAAATGATCATTTAACACTAACATGTGGCGTGAAAGAGAGAAACATCTGCTTCACTGTGATATTTAGTTGTTTTTCAGGCTTGGTCCACCCCACCAATCAGCCTTTGTATGATTGAAATATTTAGGCATGAAGGTCTGGGGAAGGCAGACGGAAGAGCACGGCAGAAAGAAGACGGCGGTGGGATTTTGACTGAGGATGTGGGCCTAGCACGGCGCCAGCCAGTCCATACTGGACACAGCCACAGCCACCCTGAGATTCTTCCAGCCCAGTCTCTCCAGATACAGTACCAGAGTGTAAGGCAGGGACCTGACATTTTTGTGTGCCATCCTAACCTTGTCACAACAGGAAAACACTATAAACAGTCATAAACAATAACAGCAACAACACACACTCTCTGTTTATAATATATGGGGTGGTAAGTGGCTCAGTGCACTAAGCCTCTGTGACTGGGATTGGAAACTTGCCAGTTCAGACCCCAGCTTGGCCAGGATAATCACATATCTCTGGGCCCTTGAGCGAGGCCCTTAACTGCCCCCAGCTCCAGGGGTGCCACACATTGGGTGACCCTGTTCTGTGACCCCCAAGCTATGGAGAGCAAGATGGGGCAGGTGAGGAGAGGAATTCCAGTGTACTTGTGCAACTGGCAAACAAAGGATTTTTCATTTAAAGGCCAAGTGACTCTTTTAGGATTTTACAGAAGGGAATAGAATCAATCACTTGTAACCAACTGCTAACCACAGCACAAAAAAAGCCTCAGTGCAGCAGTTTCACATGCCATTTGGCATCAATACCACACCATTATCTTGTTTTTTCTTGGTGAAATCCCTGGAACTAGCATGGAGAGTAGATTATTGAGCATTATTCTCTGTTCCATTTGATTGCCTTGTTGTTTTAAATCCTAATGAAAATAATAGCTGCAAATTGTTTTAGCTGGATGACCTTATCAGAGCTCTCATATTTTTATATAATTATCCCCGGATTACCATGAGATGTTTGTTTAGAAGCTGAAACTCAGCCGAATCTGTCAATCTTTAGTGTCGCCCTTCCCCAGGGCTGGATAATAGCTGCTGTTCGACAGGAAGAAGTGTACCATCTGTCTAGCAGAGCTGAAACCTGGTGTGTTAGAATGAAAGTTTAAAAAGAGTGCCAATTCCTGTCTGCTACAAACCACCAGCTGGCCAGACAGAACCAGCTTCATGCCCTCCCTGTCCGCTTCCCCTCTCTCGTTTGTTAGCTATCAGCAAGTTTCATTCACCTCTGCCCAGCCTTATGCATGCAGGGACTTTCACAATGTCTCAGTGCCATGAGAAAGGAACTGACCTTTACAGGTGGATGGAAGTCAGTGATCATTATTTACTGACAGACATACCGCCTACATTTGGTTGCAATGCCCATGCAGATGTGTGTTGGCACATATTTTTTTCTAATCATATTAATATACAGCTATGTCACTGTGTGTATTAGATGCTAGGATAAGAGTCTAGCAGTCACATATGTGTAACCGAGACTGGGTCTGGATATTTGGCATTTTAAAATACCCAGAGGAACTAAATGTCTGTATTGCAACAATCAAAAATTAATGGCCCATGTCTCTCCATCTTCATGGCTGTTGAATGAGGTCATCTGTAAGCCCCTTATAAAAAAGAGAAGACAGATAAACCAGAAGAAGAATGTTGAGGGCGACCACCGGAGACAAGAATCCCTGCCTGGCCTCTGACTGCCTGACACACCTTTCCTCGGTCCTCACCCTCCCCTGCAGCGTGATGTCAGCCAAACACATTTATAGCAAACTCAATATATTTTCCCCTTGCTGTGTGCAATGGGTTTTCCTCTGTTAATCCCGTTTGAACAAGGGTGTCTTGTTTGGGAAACTGCCCCTATGGAGATCGTCATGCCGATTAGATCTTATGCGCATTTGCCTCACCCCTGTTGGGTGGTCCTGCACGCAGGAGAGCAGAAAGTACAATTTCAGCATGTAGTTAAGACAGTAGCTGGGTTGTAACACCAGCCAGCCCAATTAAACACAGTCAGGAATACCAAGGGTGGGGCTGCGGGTGTCTAACCAAAACTCCCGAAGCAAGGACGTTGTAAGTCAGGTGGCCACCTTCGATCTATGGACTTATGGGATGGCAACAACCCTCAACTCCCCCAACCCCCCCAGGACAATAAAAATATGCTGAACTTTAGATTACGAGAGGGGGTGGGGCACATATTGCCCCCTCCATATTGGTTCAAAATGAGGCACGACAATCCCATAAAACCCAAGGCAGGTGGCAGCTATTGCAATAAGTCTGACCATGAATTGTCCCAGAGGATAAAAACCTTGCAGCTCTTATGGTGATGGTGAAAAATAATGCAAAGCCTCTGTTTCTGGTCCATAGATTCATAATATTCAGTCTCTGTAAAATGCTGTGTTGATGTATAATATATCAAATTCCAGGCTAGTGCTATTATGTGTACTAAAGCACGATGGATTCTTCAGTCTCCAAGACCTTTTCTAGGGAAAGACCTTCAAGTGTTTATTTTTAGTTTGTTTGGGGGCTGGTAAAGAGGGAGAAACAGGAGTCCTGAGTAAATTTGTAGGTTATAACCTCAGTAAAACTCAGCAGTTGGACAATCTGGTAAGAAAAACACAGTTCAACTCACTTGGGGGTAATAAAGAGGGACAGTTCGACAAAATTTATGCCGACTATTATGCATCTTGAGGGACAGCTCTGTTTGGGCGAAATGGAAAATGCCCAGACAGCGTGCCCCATTGAACCTCAATGAGATAATGGGAGTAAAATAGAAATCATCCTGAGACCTTATTGCTTTTCAAGGCGAGTCCATTCTTCACCATTGTGCTCCATCTATCAACTCCTAGGCTTATGAAGGAGTCGCCGCCAGGGCTGAGTGGAGCCTCCATCACCATCATCGGGCTCCCGGCTTTATGCAGAACTATCTCCTACCACCCTGTTCACCCCGCCTCTTTCTTCAACGTATATTAAATATGTTCTCATGGTCCTTTTATTGACGAGAAACATCCGTTCTTTATGGAGGAGGGAACTCAGTGTCTACTCAGAACCAAGAGCAAATCTTGTGGAGCTTCCCCGCTGACCTGCCTCTAAAAAAAGGCACCCCAGCAAAATATCAAAAATAAATAAGTAAACATAATTTCTCTAGATAAAAAACATCAATGGAGTGACAAATAATGTTGAATTTTTCAATAATTTGTGTTACATAATGTCAGCATGCCTGCGGTCCAGCTTCACTGCGCCAGTTGACCTTGGATACCCAGAGGTGTTATATCTCCCAGCTTGGGAGTTGTAGATTCCTCTCCTCTGTTCTCATCTGACTTTCTTTATTTCCTTTCTTTATCTTCTCTTTCCCTTGTTTCTGTGTTATTCTGTCCCAATGATGTTGTAGTGTATCACTAGTGTTGGGGAAGGTACTTACAAAAGTAACCCATTACAGACAGAGGTGGAAAATTCAGGGCCAGAAAGTACAAATCCAGACCAAGGTTTTGTTTCATCTGACCAGTTGAGTTTAAGGAGTCACAGTCACAGAGTACAAAACTTTTGTGTGTATCACAAAACACCTGTGCAAAGCGCCTTGTGCTCTTCATAAAAGAAAAAAAAAATGAATTGAATTTAATTTATCACTGACAGGCCACTGGGTCTCCTAATAGCATCCCATAACTACTAATCCCATTGGATTGCAGTGCAGATATTAATTCAGTGTCAAATATGCACCTGATCATAAAACCACATGCAAAGGCGGATGTTACCAGAGGAAAAGAATAATGTATATGTAAAACCCTGCACTCCCGATTACACTCACTCTCTCTTGAAACAACATTAGCAACTTCTAGACCTGTGTCAAGAATGTGTCTTCAAAAACCTAGCCCCCAGTGCGTTGTGAGTGTTGACCCATCTATGGTGTAAAACTAGTTTAGCAGCTGCTGTGGTGAAACAGGGAATTAGAAGAAACAGGCTTGATTGAAAGACCATTAAGTGTGAGCAGTGAGACCCCACAATCCATGCTCGTTCTTTCGTCTGCTAAAGACGTCTGGTTTGCAGTGGGACCCAAGGAAAGCTCACTTCAGACAGACGTTTTGTTTGAGTGATTCTATGTCGTGCCCAAACACAGAATGGTTTTAGTGCCAATGTGCACCCATTACCATGTGCTTTGGCTGCCGATCTATGACAAGGTGCCACACGTTGCACCTAGACGACCAGAACCTCAAAACATCACAGTGTTTGCTTTGCGAGAATTAAGCTCAGACTGTGGAATCTTCAACAAAGGAGAAGCGTTCTTCCGTCAACCAGTTTTTCTGACAAATATTGATGCCAATGATTCTGGGTTGCTTTTGTGTAAACACAATACTCCATTTGCACAACAAGCTTCATATTATCAGGGAAATATCCCAGAAATCCCAAAGTAGTATACAAACTGAAAATACCAAAACTAAAGATACTATACACAGGGTCCCAGCCAGCTCTGAGGTCACCGAGGTCTCGACCTTTGTAATTTATGGGCTAATATAAATTTGAAGTTAAATATTCACCTGAATAAAAAGTTAAGGCAACTAATGTTGCACCTAACTAATTAATAAAAGAAAATAAACCGCTTTTGAAGGGGATGGTATCAGTAATGTGACTAACGAGACTCACCCCCCCACCCCTGGTGGGGACCTCACTAATTTTCAAACTTTGGCTACGGCCCTGACTGTACATTTATATAGTAAAAGAATTAATAAAAATTATGGCAATAAAAATGTAAAAAAGGAGGCACTGAATTATTTAAGGTTCTAAAGCTTAAAGTGCTTATAGTTTTGGCATTTTATAGGGGCACTTTCGGTGGGCCATTTCCAACAGTGGAAACAGATCTATAGCTCGGAGATTCTATAAGAAGGCAGCGGGAAATTACATCATGGCCCATAATATGCAAAACACAATAAAGAACAAAAATGTATTAGGCAGCTGTAAGGAGCTCCTGCCCAATGAGTAGCAGGAGGTGGCAGGGAAGACCAGACTGAAGTTTGTCTGCTATGCAGATTCTGAGCCACATGCAAAGAAATTTCTGCAAGCCCTCTGCTAAGAGGTGAACCTCAGTCCTGTCTAATGCATGCCAGAGGGGACAAAGCAGCATAGCTAGCATAAAAAAGGCAAGACGAATGAAGTACGGGGTTAATGGTTAGGTCTAGTTACAGGGGTTTATGGGACGGTATTCTTTGCTTCCTCGAGTCAGGAATTTATTCAGAAACAAACCACAATGGGACCAAAGAATGTTAACCTTGTGGAGCTCCACCAAGTGGTCAAAATAAAAGCTCTCTGAGGATAATTCCTCTTTTCACAAATCTTGTTAAAAATGGCTCATCAAAATTAACAGTAAAATAGTAATGATGGTATAATCTCATTTTTAAACATGTTCTGTGCAATAGGCATGTAAGATGTACACTACAATCCTGGTAACTACAATTTAACAACTACAATTTGGTAGTGCGTAAATAAAATTCTTTGTGCACATGCCCAGGGAGGGAAAGCATGTGTGGTGTGTGCAGGCAAACCCTGTGAAGGTAACCGGCAGTTAATAGGGCCCAAGGAAATAATGTAGCATATTAAATGTTACAGCAACACCAGGGGCAGCTTTCGACACTCCATTAAATGGCGCCAAGGCGGGTCTACAGGCCTGGACTGTGAGCGTACAAGGTCAGGGACACCTACAAGGTCAGAAACATCTACGAAGTCAGGGACACCTACGACGTCAAGAACATCTAAGGGGTCAGGGACACCAGCAAGGTTAGGGACACCTACGAAGTCAGGGACATTTGCAAGATCAAGGAACACCTACAAGATCAAGGACATTCTTTGTAGATTCTTTGGACCCATGAGCAGGACCCTTGACTCTAGCTGTCCCAGGAACTGCCTGACTCTGCTTTCTCAAAATGTTAGAAATGGTAACACTTTACTGGAGGGGGAAAATACTTCAATAACTCAGTTACAACCGAAGTACAAATCAAGAACAGATATAGTCGCTACCTGAGAAAAAAGATGCATCACAATTAATGAATAATGATTAATATTAGATGAGTATATAACTTCATGACTTGTTCCTTCTGTAGTTCATAAAGATTTACAGAATTATTTGTTTGATAACAAATACAGAGACTACTTGGGATAAAACATGCGTCACAATTCATTAACCATGAATTATCATGAGGTCAGTGTATAAGAATATGCATCCCCTCAAGTAAAGCTTTCCCAATAAAAGGTTTAGGTAGGTCTACATGAGATGACTAAGCCACTTCCAGGTTCTGCCTTCCCTTTGGATGGACAATACAAGCAGTCTTCTTAGAGAGCCTTGTTTTATTGGCCTTACACTTTATTTGGCCTGGGGCTGACATTCTGAACCCAGTGTGTACATTGTATATTCATGCTCCTCAGCTTGTTCAACAAAAACACTTTTCATAGTCCATTTTAAAGAGAGCACTTTCGTGGTCTTGAGGAACCACAAAACATAGCCTCCTTAAATGTTAGGTTAGACTCCTGCGACAAAGTCGACCCAAACCTGTACACAAACAACACAGACATCAAAGTAGCATGACCAAATTTGACTAGACCAATCTCTCGTTCTTCTTTTATTTCATCATTTAAGAAATGGCTAAATAATACATTAGGTATTTTCAAGGATAAAAAAAATTCTCAAAAAATTCCCAATAAAGACAAAACTGTAATGTGCATGATGCAAAGTGCAAATAAGCTGCTCATTTATAAGATGAAAATTGCAGGACAGATATTTTTGCTACTAACAACTGTCTCCTGTTACAGTCATCAAAGCTTCCATGTTTTACTGTGATAAGGCTGCCAAAGTGCTCTGTGTTAATATTTTAATGTAAATAATGATGCACTCATGATAAACGCCAAAAACTATGTAAGGACAGAGAGAGCTATGTTTAATGATTAATGTCTCTGGTTCCGAGACTGTTTATCATGGTGTGAGCCATTACAGGGTAATGACGGGCACCTTGATTCACGTTGTCGTTATTACAGCTGATTTCTAAACAGGCTTGGCTGCTGCCGCTTATAAGGTCAGGCAAAGAAAATGTCTGTTGGTCTCACACCCCAAAGCCTCGCCATCTATTTTGTTAGGTTGGGTGTATCCCTGGTTTGTGCTGTGAAAGAGGGATTGTCTGAACACAGAAACCTATTTAGCTGCTGACTAATGTAACTGGATCTGGCCCCAATGTCTGACGCAGAACACAGATACTACATCCCACCCAGCTCCCAGCTGCCTCGCAACACAAACGTTACCTTTGACAGGCGGCTGGGAGGGTATGGTATGGGGACGGGGCCAGCAGCTGCCTGTTTGACCTCAACGCAGGCCCTACGATGATGTCATGAGTTTGCTGTCTTGAGGTGATGCTGATGGAGGCCTGGCTCATAAGGAACTGATCAATAAGAACTCTGAGTTATGAATAACTCAACTGAAGAATTTGTATGTTTGTGTAACTAAAAACAGCATCAATTACGGAACGTCAAGATCACCTGTTACGCCTGTACAATCACAAGGCCCCATACATTACAGCTGGGACCTGCACTGACTCCGTCCACCTTGTAAAATGGGCCGTTATAACTTAGTACATGTAAGGATAATGGTTCAAATGGGCAAACACCTACTGCCTCAAACCCTGGACACATTACATCGGCTTAGAATATGCTTCTACTTACAATAAATACATTTTTGCTTTTGTTTAAGTGTCATTGCGTATGGTGGAGTTTATCTGACTGAAAATCAGACGTGGGATCACTGACTCACACGGAGGAGCACAGGGGTTTCCGAGGGGCAGGTAGATCTACCCTGGATGATCTGTCATTACTACCAACACCACACATGGATTGAATAGCAAGGGGGCGATTTGAGACGCGTGAGGAGTCCAGCTTCTGAGCTGCACACCATCATCCCCACCTGTGGTTCCAAGCCTTCACAATGCAGAAGGACAATGCAAGCGGAGAGCCTCTTCTCGAGAGGCATATCTGTCAACAATGACAGAGCCGGCAAGCCCCTCGCTGTCCACACAGAACACTGCGCAGATGCATTAGCAACACACTAACCATTAACAGATAAAACTCAGGATTACATTCAGGTGCTCATTTATCTTTTGAATCACTCGGGATCTTTACCAGACACCAGACATTACTCTTGCTAAATTGTTCAGAAAAAATTCTATACCAGCATATTTTCTAAACCCAAACCATAGGCCAATATAATAATGTAGAATTAACAGTAAAGCTACCATATATACAATCGTCAGAATAATGTGTACTTTAACAATACCTTATTTCCCAAAGACTTACAGTACGTGACCCACTCCATCATGCCTCAACAAAGCCTCTTATTATAACTGCTAGAAATTGCTCTATGACACATGTATAAATTATATTAATCCAGCAACTGAGTGCTATGCCAACACCAAACAACGATTTAACCACAACAGATGACCTAATTATTAACAGTTTTTAATACAGTTTTGCTTTGGTCCTGTTATTGCACTGCAGTTTATTGCTTGTAGTCTTATCTCCTTGGGATTGTAACCTTAATGGGTACTCACGATGTTTCTGCAGATCTCTGGATGCATAGTTTTTCCCCCCAGCAAAGGCCAGTTGGATGTTCTTGTTCGCAATTCTTGATTTTGGTAATATGGCTGAGTGCTTCACTCTTTTCTTCAAATAAAACTAATCTGAGACCAGGTAAAAAAAAAAAAGTCATGTACTGTAAAAACAACACCAGGCAATACACAGCACTATTAGATTTTGTTTTAAAACATTAAAATTAAAAAACATACCATAAAAGTATCAATGCAGTCAAGTCAGGTAAGCTTTATGTTTCGTTTGAAGACATTTACATTTACTGAGCAGATGTATAAGTGAGAATCAGGGAGTAGGATTAGCCAGTGTGCTAGGACGGATCAGGTTTAAGGGCCTTGCTCAACAGCCCTGTCACGGTAGAGAGGGGACAAAGGCCAGGATCCAGGAATGCAGGGCTGACAGACGTTTAATGATAGACTAAGGGAGATAGCGCTGCACAGGTAGTAAGCACAGGTGATGTAGTCCATTGGATCTTCCTCCCGGTCACTCGGACAGGACACTAAACACGTGGCAAAGCCGCGGCACTGGGACGGGGCCAGCTGTGGAGTAGGATCGGCGCATGGTAATCATGGTCTGGAAACGGAAGAGGAGGTCATCACCGGGGAAGTCAGTCCGACGAGTAAACACAGGACAAGACCACACAGGTAAGGGGAGACAAGAGAAGCCGGACTCTGCGAGACAGGCATGCCAGGTTCGGGATCTGGGCTATGGGAAGAAGGACAAGAGGTAAGGAACCAACAGGAGGTAGGCAGGCAGGGAACAGGCGATCGGTCAGACAGAGGACAGGAGAATTGCTTAGTATGGCCACGGAACATGAGCACAATACTTCGCAAAGCTGGGTTGTTTGGGATTTCCTTTTGTCCGAGGGTCAATTGCTTCCGGAGTGGCTGCACCTGTCCGGCTCCACCCCTGCCGTCATGATAGGCCCAATGGTAAAATCACACTTGCAAGTATGGGATTTGAACCCACCCCCAAAAATAATTGACTGATTTTTTTTAGCTTGGTTGTCTCTTTCTTTCTGTAGTCTTTATAATATGCAGACTTATGATTGAGCTTTCAAAGTAACTTCATGTATTTATGCTCAACTCCATCAAACATAAACACCTTAGGCCTTTATCCAAGCAATTCAGAAATAATCAGCACCACATTACAACCGTTTTTGTTAAGAAATAACTTCAACACGTCCCCAGCACTACACAAAGTTTCCACTGTTATTTAAGAAATAAAACAAAACAAATTGAATAATGGGGAAAGACTATTTACAGCTGACAACTCAAAGTTTCCTGAAATGCAAGAACATGGAATGTCAAAGGGAAACAGGAAAAGCTATAAAACAGGAACTGGGGCTCCTTCTCCCACAATGCCCTGCAGGCCTGTCTGCAGAGACAGACAGTAACACATCCACCTTGTTATCCAACCTGCTAAAAATGACTTATTCTACTACAGGCACATACTGTATGTGGTGGATGCCAGTGACTCAACATCAACACTTTCAAATTGACAAAAATTGTCCATTTTGTCAAAGAAACCGCTTCCAAGGGCCTAAAATATGACGAGTGCAAAATATCTGCAGAAACTTATATCAGATGGAGGTCTTTGCTGCACGTCAGGCATCATGGTGTGAAACAGATGGTTCATCATATGTGAACAACACCCCCCCACACACACATATATACAGAACTCCAGAAATGACTATTCATCTTACTGTTCCGCTTTCCAGAGAAAAGCCACACTAGCTGTAACAAACTTCCCACATCAGACATGGCAAATCCCTGACAATTACCCAGCATGCTCTCTGACACTGTCATAAAAAGTCTATATATTGTTTATTACTTGCAATGTATTATTGTTGTATGTCAAAAGGTGTAAATGTTGAGTAGATGCGCTTTTTAGCTTTATGTATTTTGTTAACTTGTCTTCGCTTCATCACAAATTACACAGCAGCCATGTGGGGCCGGGTACCTGGGCACATGTATGCTACTTAGTCAGATGACAATAAAACTCTTGAATTGTGAATATTCCCTCAAGGTGGTTCCCATAATGCTCCTGCTCTCCATTTCATCTCCTTTCTTTCTCTGCCTCCTCCCATGGATCCATCCTCCCTGGCACAGCTTG
>JABFDZ020000050.1:14272295-14293835 GCA_019775955.2 Pollimyrus isidori | reverse complement strand
ATCAGCCATGAAGAGAGTCCCCACATGGTGCTGTGGTTTGGCCGTCTTACTTGCACACCCTTCTGTGAATCACATGCAAGAAAAGGCAAATAAACAAAAGCTGGTAACTTGGCACCCATCTAAGCCATGCCGTCTTCATACTTGAGTAAAGAATAATTTGGAATATGTCAACAGAAAATAATGATAAACAAATTTAAATATTCATACCAACAAAGAAATACGCAGCAGGAGAAATGGTCTATTTCTCCAGTCTTTTTAACCATACAGTTAGTCTAGGTAAACCTGATTTGATTGCAAGCTCGTCCTTATTCCTGAAGCTAAAGGACCTTGTCACCCAAATGGTTCTGTACACCTCAAATTATTCTTCATGATCACTGCACATCTTTGGGAATGGAAATTGTCTCTTACTACATCTGATCTGTGACCTGAAACTCAAAAAGTACTTGGCTGCAGATCCACAGAGCTTGTTCTACATGAAACGGGGAAGATGAGGAGGGTCTTAAAGGCACATGGCCCCACGAACAGACAGAACTGTGACGTTCCCCAAAATCCCCTAACAGTACTACCGCTGTCTGTTAGATTACTTTACGAGATGCTCCATCATCCAGCACACAGACCTGTGCATTAAATTAACTACAGGTTTATGACACTTTTTTTTTTTCTTTCAAATCCACTTCTAGAAAGTGTATCGTGACATTTTAACTTAATAAGCCTTCTTACTGAGTTAACAACAAAATGGTAGTAAGTCTTACTATCACGTGATAAGATGAAACACCAGTACACCCCACAGAATAAGACATACATAACGGTTTTGCTGAGATTCTAAATTAAAGCCATCCAAATATTTTTACAGACTAAAAAATATGATGTTGAAAAGCAGGACTGGGGAACTAAGACTATCCCTGAACATAAAGCCAGATGAGTCTGAGGTCAATACATGCCTTATTTAAAGCTATCAGACAAATGAGCAACCTACCATGTGACGCATGGATGCAGAGGGTGAAATAAATGGCAAATACCAAAGCTAGGCAATGAGAAGCGGAAAAAGGGGGACAGGCAGGATGAAAGAGAGGAGAGAGATAACATCAGGCACAGAGGTAGTGACAGAATGGACAGACATCCATACCTACCTATTACAGTGCAAGGTACCTTGCAACTACTCTTTACCAATGATTTTCAAATTAGATACTGGTTGGGTTATAAAATAAGTTTATGTTTATGTATATCCAAGCATATTCCTAGATGCTTATTAGTCGTGTATCAGTGGAAAGCAGCAGCGCAGCCAGGAAGCAAGCTGCCAAATTGCCTCACAATGATGTGACAATGATGACTTCTTGATGTGTGCTCTTTAACTTGCGTCAGCGAAACAAAAAAAGGCAGAGTTAATGAATGAGATCGGATCAGGTGTCCTGATGCTGCGCCGGCGACCATCCCCGCAAGCGCACACATTAACAGACACACGCCACCGGGGGCCGGCGTCATTATCCGGTACTGACGTGATGCCCGGGCCGCCTAGCCGCCACTGCTAGCCGACTCCACCGAAAACATCTAAACACCCAGGTTGTGTACATGTCCGTAGTTCTACCAGAGAAACATCCACTGACAAAACCGCCCGGGACAAGCTGCAGACATCGGTTTACTGTTAATAAGATATCAAGGTAACTGCGACTAAGTCAAGATGCTTCCTTATTCACTGTCATGTAATGCACTGACAGCTTCCAAAGAATGGAAATTACTTACCATCTTTTTGCTCTCCGTCGTTCTGTTGGACTGCCTCGACATTATGCTTCACGTTGCAGACGCGTTAAATTAATAACAAGTTTATTTTCCTGAAAGGAAGCGTACAGCGTACCTTATATCTCCCTGAAGGGGGAATTATCCTACTTCCTGTTTGGCCGGAAACGGAACATGCAATGCCGGAACATGCAATGCCCTTTATGGGGTAAGTAGTTTTTAGCTTGTAGTTTATCGCAGGTAACGTCATGCACAAGGTAAGGGTAGGAGTACACCCTGGACGCGATGATTTACTTAGGAGTAGTCACCCTACTCTAATAGCTAAGTAACTACCCCGAATACATCATGCGAAAAATAATGCATAAATGGCTATATTATATTATTATCTTTTTTTTAATCATTCACTAAGATATTGAATGTACATAATGTAATAAACTACTTTGAATGTTGTTGAAAATGTTTCTTACAATTAATCATATCATCCAAGGCAAGATGTTTAATTATAAACAATCAGAGGTGGATAGTTCAGGTCCAGAAAGTATAAATCCAGACCAAGAATTTGTTTCAGTCAGCCATTTGAGTATTCTGTGACTCTTTATGTTCAACTAGTTAGCTGAAACAAAATATTGGTCTGGATCTGTATTTTCTGAACCAGAGGTCCGTTTCACAAAGCAGGATTTCTTGCTTATTCAGATAACTTGCCAGATTTAAGGTAGTCTGGGATAAAGACCTTATTTTCATCAATTTACATTTACTGTACCCCAGACTACCTTAAATCTGGAAAATTATCTGGTTAAGCAAGTAATCTTGCTTTGTGAAACAGGCCCCTGGACCATTGCGTACAAACACAGGTTCTAAAGATGTATATATACAGACACCACAAGGTGTCACTGTGCATTTTCTTAAAATGGAAAGACCACATTCTGGTATGCTTACAGAGCTCCTTCTCAATCAGGCCACCCTTGTAAATTGTCCGCTAGCAGAGAGATGCTGACCACCAATCATATAATGAATCAGTTGCATCAACTTTATTGTTTTTATCCAAGACTGAATAGCCGTTATAAGATCCTCTTCAGTGTGAATTAAGTACACCAAGGTATAAGAGTCTCTTTTGTTGTCAACACATCTTGGCACCAATTAGAACTCAATGAAGGAGGACTCTCTGCTGTCATACTTTAGGGCATAAAAATTCAGTGTTTAGATCACGCAGTCTCACGTTGCCTGGGGTGTTTGATGCCAAGAAACTGCAGCCCTTTGAAACTGTCCTATTTTTAATGGTACCAGACACAAATGCCACAAGAACATCCATACAGTTCTCTCGTATCATTCGTAGGATAAGAAGGAAAAAAATAACTCAATAAACTGCAACTGCATAACTTAACCCATGGTAATGACTTTCTTATCATTTGTAATGCAATGTGACCCTTCAGCCACTGACTATATCCCCAAACAGAGCTCAGCCAATGAACAGCAGAGAAGAGAAAACAGACTGAGAAGACAACTGTAGTTAAACGGGAAGATTCATATACACAGCATTTCACATTTTTACTAATTACACCACAGGAGTGCTACAAAGAAGATTGTGAACTTTATTTAATCCATACTGCATGCAACAGTTTCAAACTCTTGGTGGTGCTGCGAGCTCCTGATCAAGGATGAAAAAGCAGAGACTTGCACGTTCATAGTCATTTTCTGATTCTTTTTTTCAGTCTCATAATATGAAGAAATAATATTGGGAATCAGACCCCCAGCTCCACAGATATGATTCTTTGTCCAGAGCCACCATTGTTTAATATGTTCCTCTGAGGAGGGTTTGTATAAATAGTGCATTTGAAGATAATGGCTATGTTGCAGGGTAGCATTCAGTCAGAGGGTGGCACTGTGGATTCAGGCCACCAGCTTTGGCGTTCCAAATCCTGCCTTGGCTCTGTGTGCGAGGCGCCTGCATGCTCTCCCTGTACTGTGTGGTTTTTCTCCAGTTTCCTCCTGCAGGTCAAAAACATGCAGTTTTGACTAATTGCTGTCTCTAAACTGCCTGTAGAGTAGTTGTGTATGAGTGTGTATATGCATGTGCCCTGTGATGGACTGGCATCTCACCCAGTGTGTACCCCAGCCTTGTGCCCTTTGCCTGGGGTACACTGCAGCCTCCCCATGACCCAACCCAGTTGCAGCAGTGTTTCCCATCCCAGCCCTCATGGACCTGCAGCAGTCCACATTTTTGCTTCCTCTAAAGGAGCAAAAATGTGGACGGTCTGGCAAGGAGCTGGGAGAGAGCAAAACCGTCTTTCAGTCCCCACGGACCACATTAGGAAACAACGAGTTAAAGGTTGGATGTGTCGCATTCTTGTCTGTGTTTTATATATTTATATTCACAGTGATACTACTAAACTACTTCTTCGCAGATTCACCCTGTTTTCTGAAAGGTCAAAACTATTTTGAGCAGTGATATCAGATTTTGTCTGCTTGCTCACTCACACTAAAAGGTGTTTTACTTCCTATTATCTTTTCCTAAAGTGAAATAGCAGACAACAGTAAGAACCCACTAAGATCCTTCATGGCAAGTTATGTAGTATCTGGGCGATGGCTATGAGATAGAGATCCACTCATAGAACGTATGAGGAGCTGGAACACATGCAGAATAATCATGCTGTGGTTAGTGCTTTTAGAAAGAGCTTTTTGTCACCTAGTCCGAGTTTCACATTGTAGTCACGTTGCTCTCAGACATATAGATAAGCATATGTTCACATAAATGGTAAAGTAAACATGCTTTGGCATGAATGGAGAGGTGTCTCAGTGGGCTAGGAGACTATGTCTGGGATTGGAAGATGTTGGTTCAAGTCCCAGGCTTCACAGAATAATTCTCCAATTGGGGTTTTGAATGAGGCCCTCAATTCTATGCCACTTTGGAAAAAGCAGTTGTATGTCACATTAGATGTTTCTCCCTGTTTAGATATTTAGTAAATAAAAAAACACCTATGAGCCACTGGGATGTTCTACAAAGCAGAATTTCTTGCCCAGTCAGACAACATGTTTGATTTAAGGTAGTCTGGGCTAAATAGACTTCATCTTTGTTTACTTAAATTTAGCTCAGACTAAGTTATCCAGCTGAGCAAGAAATCCTGCTTGGTGGAACACCTCCCAGTTCTGTTTATTAAAGTGAAATATAGCCTCATAATTCACCTCTACAGTGGTATCACGGTTCTCAAACTTAATCCATTCCGAACTCCGGATCGTATCCTAAAAAGTTTGAGTTCTGATCAAATTTTCCCCATAATAAATAGTGGAAAACCAATTAATTGGTTCCCGGTCCCCCAAAATTACACCTAAATATGTTTTTTTTTTCTTTTTAGCATTTCAACACAAAATGAACCAAATAAAACAAGAAGGGTATTTTTTTCTTAATGGCTTCCAAAATGATAAAGATCTTATCCCAACATTGCCCCCGTCCTGCCCCCATCATCTAGTCCTTCCGTGTGCCACGCCCCCTCATTAACCTTGTGTGGTATCCCCATGTGATCAGCTGTTTCTAGTTGTTGTCATTAGTCCACTGTATTAAGTTTGTTTCCCCAGTCCAGTCATTGTGTGCTTTAGACTTGCTTACAGCGCTGGCTTAAAGCAACGCATTCGTTTCAATCCTGATGCAATACATTACCGTTAGATGCATTGCGACCTCTCACCCGGCTGCACAAACTGGAACCACCTCCGTGACGACTCTTTACCCTTATTGGCTGAAGAGTTCAGTTACACACATGTCGTTTTTATCCCAAGCAGTTCAAATGCGTAATCGCTATTTCTTTGGAATATCACGTATAGCAATGAGAACTGGTTTTCAGTTAATGTACCTGGTAAAATAAAGTTTAAATAAGTTACATAAATGCTCTAAGAGTACACGTAACTTAGTGGTTTATTTATTGTTAGTTACTGTATTTTTGTGCTGCTTTATTTGGTTAATCGTCCAGTCTGTGAAGGTGGCATTCAAGTAAGAATTGCATTGTAGTACGAATCATTTCCTGGCGCGTACAATTAACATTTGTTCAGCTTTCGCGGTTCAACTTCTGTTAATCAGATCGAGTTCTAGGTAAAACTGGTTTGTTTGACTTTCAGGAAATTTGAGTTCTAGTGAGTTTGAGAACCAAGGTACCACGGTATTATATTAGACATCCTATGAAATAGCAGAAGAGTCTATTTGGGTCACAAAGATGTCATGTAACTCATAAGATAAAGAGAGCTTTATTGACTGATATAGGTCTGAAGGAATATATTTGAGCTGGTCAGGCCTGCGATAAACAAGAATGGAGGTGCATCATTTGACAGCTCATAGTCTGCGACAGCTAAACTATTGAGTGACAATGTTACTGAACTACGTTGTTCCTTTACATGAATTTGAATGAACGATTATGCCTAGAAAAACAGATAGACCCTGGACTCTTCCTGACCTCCATAACTATCATACATGGGATAATTTGTCATATTACTTCCAGTATGAACATCATCGAGCCAAGGTTCAAGCGATCACTTGATAACATTTATAGGAATTCCTCCAGAATGACTTGAAGGCTATGCTATGCTATGATAGTTATCCCTGGCTAAATTCTGTGAAGTGTTGCTTAGCAGAGAAACACAGAAACATTAGAATTCCCTTAGGTAGTTTTAAGAAGTCATGGGTAAGATTATTTATGAACTGCTCTTGAGTACACACAAGACCTTGCGTTTAGATCCTGAATGAACTAACAATGTTAGTCCTGCCATCAGTGTCCCTCGAGACCTTAAATGTCATATTTCAAAATACAGTGCATATGCTGTCTAATGCCACAGAAAATTTTAAAAAATATATTTAATGCAACAAAAGTCTTAAAGAAAATAATAATCACGAGTATAAGTCTGAAAAATCAGTGAAACATGTCAGTCCTGCTTTGCGTGCAAATTCCTTTGCCTCATTTTCTGGGGAGAGACACCCTGCAGCTGGGAGCATCACCTTGCCAATAACTGAGGAGCGCTGTGTAGTTTTAAGCCCTAAGTCAAGTGAATTTCCAGGTTCTTTGCATTAAGTTTTCAGCTAATGCTTCCTTCCAGAGGGACCTACGTTTTTCACACAAACTATTTTCCAAGATCACTGTGCTACAAAATACTACCAGCAAGACTTCTCTAGAGACTGACTATGTCTGCGTGTTTAAACCCTTCTAGGAATAACTATTTCCATATCATTAATTACTCCGAGGACCATCTATGTCAATATCATCAACTGTGCTGTTAACTGTTAATGCAAACTTTTTGCACACAGACCAAATACTAACTGCTAAGATGCCCCAGTTCATTAAAGAGGCTTTTCTGTAGTACTCTAGTTAAAGGTACCTAAATAATATTTTTATCTGTCCTGACAGGAACAACAATGCGGCAACAAATTTTTCCTTTCAAAGTAAGTATAATCAATTGCAGCAGTCTCACCACTGCCCCTCTGACTTTTGGGCAAATGTTAAAGTGTTTTCCGAGGAGCAAGATGATTTTATTGCTGTCAGAGCATTAAAAGTGGACCTGTATTATTAGTTATACTGTTATGGTGCCAAATCTGCTGAGTGGTTTTTGCCCAAGTGTCGAGGCAAATTGAAACGCAAATTTCCAAAATTCACTCAGTCCATCCTTGATGTGTTTGGAATGAGAACACCAATGACCTAAAGTCAGGCTTCCTCATCATACATTGCAGTACCGGGAACCAAAACACATTTCGTCCTCATGTAATTCAAACAAGAACTTTTTGGTGAATTTTCATAACTCACTCAGTCCAGAGAAATTTTCTGAACAGCATATCCTCCGGACTGGAGTGAGTTTTGGAAATTCGCTTTTTAATTCGTTCAACATGGCATCAACAAATGTAAAGTAAAGAAGAGACTATCAACATGTAAACAGAATATGCTGGTGAGAATAGAGGAGCAGATTATAATGGGGCATACGTGTTTCCAAGGAGATGGCCACCTGGTGTGCTATAGTGCATCTTGCAACCCATCATAACCATATTGCGACTATAGTCATAGACACGTAGGGAGGGTGAGACATTGTGGGCATCCAGCAATGGCCTATCACTCACGCAGCAGTTGATACCTGAACAGGAACCATATCGATGGGTCAGAGGTAATGTCTATAAGGGGAAGTGCTCTAGGGGTTATTCAAAGTACAATTGCAGCCAAGAGGCTACAGTTCCAAAGTCAAGAGAACAGCCACTGCTGCACAGCCAAGCAGAGTAACACTTAGTGCGAATTACTTTAGCAAATATCCAGTGGTGCAGAAGGAAGTCTCTGCAAAGTGAATTTATGATCTCATGCAACGTTCGTGGAGAGCTCCAGTTCATCTGATTTTATGTAGCACCGTCAATGTTTCTGGAGAAATCAGAGTCTCCAGCTGATAGCTGAAATTACGCCAGGTATCATGGAAAAAGGTAATGGACATTAGACATGAATTTTGTTTGATGTGACTGAATGATGCTTCAGCAATTCAATGATTTATATGTAACATAAAATCATAAGCAGACCTGTTTGGTGCTTATAGCAAAATAGACTTTTTCCCGCCACATCTAGGCAAATTCAAGCCCTTTGAAGCACTGTAAAAATATCCCCAACCCCAGTGTAGATATTTTTAAATCAGCTTGTTTCACAAAAAGCATGACATCATACCATGATAATTCATAAAGTATTATTCCATCTGTTCAGATTAGAAGCAAGACCAACAGGGAACTTGTGGTTTGTTAAGAAAGTCCATTTATAGAAATATACATTGTATAGAAACTGAGTATGAGATTATGACTGCGACTACGGTGAACAGGTTTCCAAGGTGATGAGGACCAGTGGATGCAGCATAAAACTGTTGCAAGCAGTGACCATGTATATTCAGACCTGGGACCATGTTATTTCCCATAATATTTATGAAATAACCATCATTAACTTTACACGTATGAGGAAAAGGATGAAAAAAAAACAGGCAGTAAAAACACAGACGTGCTCTTGGGAGTTATGGTGCTGTCATTGAATTAAATGTTTATATGATTAAGTAAATGTAAATTCCTGCAGTCACATTATTCTCCCAAGTGTTGTGTTTAAGTGGATCCACAAAGGAATAGCGCCTTAATGAGCACCGGGGTTAGTCCTGCTGTTGGTGCGGACACATGCGCTGGGCACATTCGCTTGGTAATTGTCCTCTGAGCACGTCCCGTTCGAGCAGCTGCGTCGCGTCGCCGAACAGTACGAAAGCCTCCTAGCCAGCTGATTACCGCCATCTCCATTATTATCTCCCCTCCAGCTGCTGGACGATGGGACCTTGCTTGTGTGTTAATAGTGGACGATCTTGCCCCTCCCACATAATGTGATACGTCCCATGACGCAGAGCGGATGCAATCAGGGACAGAGCTTGAATATAAATGAGACTCTGCTGCTCTCTCTGCCATTTTGGCCGTTTTTTACCCAGAGCTCCATGCTATTTATGTTCTGTGTTCTGTGCCCTTTGACACCAGAGCTAAAAGTGCCTTATTTGCACTTTTCCTCCATGTACAGATCTTAGTCCACTAGGGGGGATAGAAACAGATCGGAAGTGCAGCACCTGCCAAAGCCAGGTGCATCTTATGTTGTAGGATATGGGCTCAGTAACTGCTGTGCTGCATTAGCTGTCAGTGGGGAGGAGGACTAGGGAATATGTATTATGCATGCAGTCCGGTGGGTGGGTTCCCCTCAGTCACATTTCTCTCCGGTGGCATCTACTGGTGACTACGTGCCCAGCAATCTGTGCATTCTTCTGTGTTAGGTAGCATAATGAAGCATGTAGCTCACGCACCGACAGGATATTTCTTGTGCCACACTTGCATCAGAAAGAGGTGTGTCATCACCCCACCTGAACTGACAGGGGTTTTCTGTAACTGGGGGGGGGGGTCATTGATCGGTTTTATCGGTCATTCCTGATTAGCCCTCTATTGCATAGCGTTGCCATATGGCAACAATTACTTTATCTTAATTTTCTAAAAAGCTGTGATATAAAAGACTATGTTTTTACAATTAGTTGTGAAAAGGGGGCTTTTACTTTGAAGGAAATACAATTTATGAGGTCACATGACCAGGATATCCTGTTTGCCAGTCCTTTTTGCTCATGGACATTGACATGCAAACATCACTGTCTGAGGCCCCCGAAGATTGCCTTTTATTCAGAATTTTGGACAAATTTCATCAAATAAAAAAATTTAAATCACTATATGGGGTAAGTAAACTTTATTTTTTTAACATTAAATTCAGTTTTGATTTAATATATTTTTTTTAATATGCTAAAATACATTTGTTGCCAATTATATGCAAATATGGAAACGCCCTGGTGCATTCAACCTAATGGAGTCCCATTGACTTACATAGCATGAAACTACTCTGAGACTATGTTTACAACTTTTGCTTATATTTTAAAGGTAAAAACATTATAATTTTTTATATTATATTTGTGATTTAAGCTATTTTGTAGGTTATCTGTAACATATTATCCCATTTTCTCCATAAAAGATGCATCCAAGCTACTTCTATGGGAGAGGGAAAGAGAATAGGGCAGAAATAGCTGTTCCACTAGAGCACAGTGAGGATGAGCTGGTGGACAGTGATGAAGACAACGAGGTTGATGTAAACCTGGATGAGAGCAGGGGTAGCTCAGAATCAGAATCAGAGTCAGACACAGACACAGAGCCAGTCCCATATGCCAGAGATTGCCCATCTTCCACTGTTGGATTTCAAAATCCAAGTGGCCTCATGCTTGTGCATGGAGAGCAACAAGAGGAAGGGGAGACCTTCACAAGCTGTTGTGGTGAGGAAAAATAAAAGAGGGCCCCAAAGCTTTGTCCCGCCAGATCCTGTCCGCTGAGACCACACAGACCACTGGCCCTTGCATGCATCTGAGAAGGGCAGACGCAAAATGCCAGGATGCAAGGGCATTGTGAGAAGCAAGTGCTCCAAGTGTGCAGTTTTCCTCTGCTTCACTGCAGAGAGGAACTGCTTTGTTGACTTTCACAAGGCATGAAGAGAATGAAATGAAATGAAATGAAACAGCAAAAAATGACTGAATGAAATGAAATGAATGAATAGTGCATTTCAGTGAGACAAGTTGCAGGTTCCAGGTTCCTGGTTATTATTAAAAGATATTTCAGATAACTGTTGAAATTATATAATGTTTTACTGTATAAATGTTTGTTTAAACATTTCACTAAGTATGAGATGAATTTGTTGAAATAAAATGAGTTTTTTGAAAAAGTGATTTTATGGTACTTTCCACAATTGCAGATTGTTGCCATATGGCAACAATTTACCAACGACCCCCCTTTAAACTTTTTTTTAGATTTTTTTTTATATATGTTATTTAGCTCATTTTAAGTAATAAAAACATGCAAAACATTTTTTACCATGTTTAAGTAATATTTCATGCAATAGAGGGTTAGCAGGAAAATTGAGAGTGAAATTGGAAAAAAAACAGCAGGTAAGTGAAGAGTTGCTGACTGTGCGTGTGCAGAGTGTTGCCAGGGTGTCCCAAAACCATTTAAATAAGGGCTGCAGCTGTACCTGTTTTATCTTCTACCCATTGCTGAGGATGAACAGTAACTTTTTAAAGTAGTTTAGTAATTAGTGATACCTGCTAGGTATATAAAATAATGGAAAACAGATACAGGTCAGAATTTGACTGAAGTACATTGAAAAAAGGCCATGGACATGTAGTACTCTGGAGATATAGTGCTCCAGAGATGGAGTATTCTGGAAATATACTACTCAGGATATGTAGTACTCTGGAGATGAAGCATTCTGGAGATGTAGTACTCTGGAGATGAAGTATTCTGGAGATGTAGTACTGTGGCTCCTTCATGTTGCCTTGCAGCAGGCATGTATGCAGCAGGTAGAGTGCTCCCCCCATGTGTGTAAATCAGTGAGCAGGCATGCCCAACAGCCTGGGCGTTGCGTGAGCCTACCAGGATATCACTGTGAAACCCTGCAGCTGTTCAATTACTTAGTAACTCCCATCTTTCCAGCTCCTCCAGAGTTCCCCCCCTCCATTTTTCTCTATGCCTCCGTCCCCCCCTTACGGATATGAGGCCGGGACTGATAGCACAATTTATGCTCTAGCTAAGCGCTGAAGTCATCATCATTCATCAGTGTGCATCGCCAGGGCAGGATGGTGATGTTAGCACGAAAAGAAATGTTTCTTAGAAGTGGACTTTAGTAACAGCCCATAGCGAAGTGTAACCCCGCAACAAAACTCAAGAAGAATTATGTCGAAATCCTGCCTGTTCCTGGTCAAACTGACCGATCATGAATCCTGCTTCCCATCACATTAATTAGCTAGTGATTCAGATGAAGAAACACACCAGGATTTAATGGTACAATCAGTTCATAACAAACTTCTGGTTCAGGTTCCGCCAGTTGTTCTGCTATTGTGCGATATCCAATGAGCGAAGAGTTTGTTACCATCTAAACTACTCAATATATTCTGGTTACTTTTGTGTTGTGTAAGTCACTTTGGAATAAAGTGACTTCACAGCATCTTATAACTGATTACTCAGAGTTGAATGATTCATTTAAGGTTGTACTTTAGGTAACTTTACTCAACTGTGGATGTGCTTTTCTGATACCTTTTCTGATCACAGAGCACATATTAACAAAAAAAAATGATAGCACATAGACTCCACCTTTCGACTTTTTCATTCCTGAAAATTTAAGCCATGACTGGAAAATAATATATAGGTACATAATGGTCTGCCGTTAAGCCAGGGGTCTCCAACTCAGGTCCTGGAGAGCTGCCATCCAGTAGGTTTTCTATCATACCCGGCTTCTGATGAGCCACATCTGTTCTCAGGTAAATACCATTGCCAGGTGTGGCTCATCAGAAGCCAAGTGGGACAGAAAACCTATTGGATAGTAGCTCTCCGGGACCCGAGTTGGAGACCCCTGCGTTAAGCATTAACACAATCTATACCTCTGTTAGCTATGTGCTACACCCCTTAAATACTCACTTAAAAAATATGTAACTAATGTACAGTTATTATTTACATTTTAAAATAATTGTAATTGTATAGAAAAAAAATAGACACAAAAACACATACATTAACCAATCATTACAATCAAAAGAGTTAATTATAAATGTAAATATATAAACACTTAGCATACAGGGGTCTCAGTTCTCTTCAGTAGCTGGTAGTTTGGGTCACATACTGGAGAAATTCAAAGATACATTAAGATACTGTAAATGTGAGAGATCTTTAAAGCCACATGGGAGTTAAATTGCAGAAAGAGTGACTGGCCCTTGTCTTGTGGCTGCTACTAAATTCCCTTTAAAGTTCCTCTAGTCCCACCCTAAAGTATCAATCCCTCTTAAACACACGGAACCTTAATTATATGTAAGTGGAACACATCCCAATCCACTCAGTTTTTGCCATTAATAAAAGAGGTCATAGAGCTTCTGCTATTGAAATTTCCCAGCTTCATGTCATAATTTATTATCTTTGTAGAGAGGGAACATTTTTTTTAGTTTCATGTACATGCATCACATGTTGATTGGCTGAGAATCCTTTTTGTCCAGGCCTTACCAGAAATATTTCAATGCAGCTTTCTGACGTTTCTGTTTAGTTTGACTCATTTACTGTAAGTCAGACGACATTAACATGCAAAGTATTTACAAGGATACTTTCACAACTGAATCAGCAAAGTATTTACAATAAAATAAATAAACGAAGAAAAGTTTTCACAAAAAAAAATGCAGATTTTGATGATGGATTTAAAAGACTAATTCAAGACAGGGTTTGTGGTAGACAAACAAGCCCTCATTGATATGGCTGTTCTTACTTCTTAATATTTAATTAAACTCACAAAGTCCATGGGATATGTTTTTGAGCAAACTTCTGTGGAGTGAGTGAGGTTTGGAAATTTGATCTTCAATTACTTTTGAAATGTTATACTTGGCAGATAAGGAACTGGCAAAAGAGGTCAGATCTTAATCACGGGGGCGGCTCCAAGGTACAGCAGTTTGCATGTTCTCCATGTTTTCACATGTTTCCTCCCATTTCTTTGGTTTTGCTGAGCGTGTGGGTTGTGATGGACCATCATTCTATCTAAGGTGTCCACCTGTCCTGTACATCCTGTGATAGGCCCCAGGCTCACTGAGTGCCTCTACTGGATAAATCGGTATAGAAGATGGATAGATGGATGGACAGATGTGAAACTGACAAGCTTACAGCTACTTTACAAGTGGCACCGTGTGGCAGAAATTAAATAAAGCTGAAGAGGAAGCCTGTGAGTGTTGTGAAACTTCAGCGCCCCGAAGCCTGCCCATGCTCCCATAATGTTGTGCAACATCGCTGAGGTGTTACTTCACTCCCCTCATACTGACTGAGCTGAGGCAGCCTTTTGGAGAAAATCCCCAGAAAGGAGAAACACGCGATGTTCCACTGGAGAAGATCGGCGGGAGTAACACAAGAGCTCACGCACCGACACTGCGCCTATCGCACAGACTCATTTCAGGAAGCTAAACCCCCAAAGTGCTCTTTCTAGGCATGGTACAGTTTGCCCCCGTAACCCTGCATCTCCAGCGTCCTCTAATAAAGGGTGCTGCAGGTAACATGCACCACATTCTCTGAGCAACAGCACACACGGGTACATGACTGACATGAAAATGCCTTTGATGCTGCGTTGGGTTGTAGGACGTCTGCGGGTGAGGGGACAGCGATGGATATTCAGGCAGGAAAAGGAGGGAGAGCTATAAGCGGCTGGAGTGAAAATTTCATCTTATGCAGTTCGCCAGTTCCCCGGAGTTCTAAAAGCTGGCCGAGAAAGATAAGCGGAGCGACCGGCAACCTGGCAGAGTAGCTAAGAAACTGTAAATGGGGTGAGAGGCCCGGAAGTTTCAGTTATAGAAGAGGAAATGTGATTGTATTGCTGCACAGAGGTAGTTGAGCTTTTTGTTATATGCAGTGACTAAACAATCTGTATATGAAGTGTATATATGAAGTGAAGAAGTAATTGCAATGAATTAGATCACAAACAACTTTGAGTTGGTCAGGGAATTTAATGTTGTTTACAACAAGCACCTTGCTGTAACTAATGAGAAATTAGCATCTTTTTACGTCAAAGTCTGTTTTTTATATCCTATACAACCAAAAGAGGATGAAGCTATAAAGTTGTATATTAGCAAAAATCATGCTTAATTCAGCCTTGGACAAGAATAATTTTGGCTAGTGTTAGGTGGAAATGTATAGCTCGTTTTTTAGTGGTCTGGTTTTATAGCGGATATTAAATAATCTTTTTTTTAGGAGTTGGTTGAACTTAATGCCATAATGAGTTTAACTGAGACTGCAGGAGTAGATGCACTCAGGGGGGTTGTCATGGCATTCCAGACAGTCAAAACCACACATACAAGAGCCTGATTAAACGGTGGAAAACAAATGTGCTGTATTCAGTGTCTTTGCATGTTCCTTAAGGCCAAGGAAATAGATACTATTTCTTTCATACCCTCTTTCCTATATGCTATTGCAACCCCCCCCCCCCCCCCTTCCCTTCACCCAAGAAGGACAGAAACCCAGCTACAGCTCTTGGAAAAATTAAGAGACCGCTCTATATTTTTGAAAAATCTACGTTGTTAAATCCTGATTTAATCCTGAATCTGCTGGCAGAAGGCTACACTGCGTGGCAGATTGCTTACAGTCTCAGTATTCTTGTGTATTCAGTACACAAGAATAAGATGAAGCAGAATACATTGGAAATGACCAAAAACCATCCAGGCAGTGGGCAGAAGCAATTTTCTAATGTCAGAGATGACCGTTAACCGTTGCCTTGTAAATGTGAAGATGACCTCAAGTAACTTTCTAAAGGAATAGGAAACATCAAGTGGTATGAAGTGGACTGCTAGGACAGTCTTTAGAAGCAGGACTGAAGACCCAGGACTGAAGACCCATAAGGCAAGGAAGAAACCCTTCATCAATGAAAAGCCAACTTACTCTGAAGCAGGGGCAATTCTAGGATTTTTTTAAGGTAGGGAACATTAGAGTAGCCATAATTTGTATGGAAGGGTTAACCTTATCATTAGCCAATTAAATGTCTTGTGTTGGTGAGTGACGGGATGGAGCACTCCTGGGGCCAATCAGTTTTCAGTTGGGTCAGTGCTCTTGTAGCCCCGCCCTTATAAACTCCTCCTTCCCAGAAGGCCAGGAATCTAGTGTTCAACAATACTGCAGTCTTTAAGATTTCTTACCTTACGGTGTTACCTTGTATGCCCCCTGCATCAGCCTTCTGCTGCTCCTTTACCTTTCAACTTGTGCCCATTTGTTCATTCATCACATTGATTTTGCCATCCAATGTCAAAATAGGCAAAATGAAACAAAAAAATGATTAATAAGGTTTATTAGCTCAGTAATGACTGCATGTGTCTTGGAAAGATTCCCATCTGCCCGATGATGCTTCCAGCTGTCAGACAGCTACTGTAGGTAAACGGAGCACTGCAATTTTAGCCATTATTACTGACAGATCAGTAGCAGTCAGAATGCTTATGGTTTCCTGTTACACATTCTGCACAGCACTGATGTGTCATGGCCAAAACGTTCTGGGGAAGGTCTGCGTTCTGGGGGTTCATGGGTTCGGCTTAAGGACTGGGAGCTGATCCCTGGTTAATATACCTGTGTGCCGACACCATCGTTTGAATGCAGATTTAAGATATGTGACCTTTAGAAAGTAAAAGCCATTTCATGCTGAGAGCTATCTAAGTATCACGGTTCCAGAAAAGCGGTGTGGCAGATTGCCAGTTCATATCGCTGATTTTTGTATTTTTTTTCCATGTCAAAGCATGTGCTCTGTGATTTATAGATTTAAAATTAAGGTTTAAAGCAGAAACCAGACCATGATGAAAACAGACTATCATCACAGCTGGTTGTTCTACGCATTGCCTTGTAAAATAGAGCATCGTGCATGCGGGACAATCCGAAGTGAACCGGCTGGGATTTGAAGGACAGTCGGCAGGGTTTCTAGGAGTATTGTGGCACAACGACACACTGACCTTGTGGTCAAAGCTTGCCGGAGTGACTCGGTTCGGTTGTTTTAAACATATGGCTCGTCTTTTCCAGGATTGGGCCCTTGGCAATAGGGCAGAGTAACAGCTTGACCATAAAAAGATGACATTATCAGCAGATTGATGTAGCTCTGGAAGCTGCCCACTAAAACAATAAAGGACCCTCACTACCCTCTTGGATTGGGCTTTGTTGGCAGTGTAAACCATTACCCCCAGACTGGTGTCACTCGGGTGTATCTCTGAGATCTGTTGCGCTGGGGGAAGGCATGCCACGAGGACTTACGTGGAAGGGTCAACTTCAAACCCGGGAGGTTATATGGAGCAGTTGTGTCGGTCTGCTGCTGAACAAAGAGCTTGTCGTGTCCACTGGTCACAGAAGAACGTTTGATAGCAATCCCTCTGCCGTATTGTGTGAGGGTACCGTCTTTTCTTCTGTACATGAAAATGGGTCTCAATGACTAAGCCATCAAAATGTAAACTTTGAACTTAGGAAATCCAAAGGGTGCTTTGTGTTATACTCCAGTATTCAAACCTTTTTATGGACCAGTCCTCATACCCCACCCCACATCTGTGGCGTACGTGTGTGTGTGTGAACCTGCAGACAATGAAAATTGGTTTACCCTGATAGACAATATAGAAGGACTTCAAACAGATTGAATTAATGCATGTCTGGGTATGTCATGTGTGTCCATTTGCCTGGAAACTCAAGAGATAAACGACAGTTTGAAATGGCATTTGGCATTTTGAAAATATTCCTACCACATAATGTCACAATGCATTCAGTGCTATTAAATATTAAACGGATATTCCAAAAAACGCCCAACCAAATGATTTGCTGGTGTGAGTTCCAGAGGGGTCCTTGCTGTTGTACTCTTGAGAAGGGTACTTATGTTGAATTACTTTTTTACTGCAGTAATTCAAGATTTATCTAAGGTCATCTGTGAAACAGTGCACTACATTCCTAATGGACTGTGGTTTGGCATGGCAAGAAAAACTGAGATCGGATCTTTACTGTGGACCCAACAATACTGCACTTTTCAGGTAATGGGATACTTTGCAAAAAAGCCTTGGGCTAACAAACCTGTTAGCTACTGAGGTTGGGACTCACTGCATGTAGCTGTCCAGTGATCTATCCACTCAACCAGAAGGATCAAGGTTTCTAAGCAGCAAAGGGACTGTCTATGAAGTATTTCTGAGACAATAATGTTACATATTATTTTAGCAGATGATTTAAAAGGCAATTTGCCTAGCTTTTTAAGACTCAAAAAATTGTAAATGTGCATCCAGGGTACCTGTGAAAATAACACAATATAGCCATGTTTTGACTCTCTGTGTCCCTCACGTTCAACGCTGGCCCAGAAATTTAGCAAACGAAAAAAGAAAACACACCTCCCATGTTGTTGCTATCCATTTTATCACATCTCCTGCACAGGATCACATGATGAAGACAGGCAGCAGACTGCAGTTTTCATCAATACTCTGGCCTCGATAAGCAAGCAATTAAAAGTGACACAGCAGAAATGAGCGTGAGTTAATGAACCCCCCACAGCACCTTCTCGGTGTCGATGGCGCAGACGATCTGATGTTGCAACGGGCTACATTATTGCCACCCAAGTAAAATCACGATTTACCATGAGAAACGATGCAGGGGCAGATAAGGGAAGCAGTGTTGCAGGAAGCTGCATGCTCCCCTCAGCAAACCATAGCTGTGCTTTGCAAGATCATCTCGTTTGGTCCCAGTTCATCTTAAAGGCTCAATATCCATTCTGTCTAGCAAAGTTCTCCTCCGTTGTTTACAAACATCATTTTTAATGATTAATGCCTTTGCCACATGATTCTTTGTGTGCAGGAAATACCCCGATGTGCTTCATAGGCTATTTTACAGGCGTTACAGTGTTGGATCAGGCAGCTTGCTATCTCTAAATGTCACAGTATAAAAAATAAATTTGTGTCGCGTAACCCTGTCCCAGCTACAGTTGTATTATGGGGGGGGGGGGCGTACTTGTGTTTGTGCCACAAAAGTGATCCCACAGTCGGAGAAATGCAACAGCTGCCTAAATGTTTATATTGCAGTTGCAGCGAAAGCTGAACTGCAAGAAATCTAGTGCATGTTGGAACTTTCTAGACTGTCAGTGACTCAGATGAATGGAGCTGTGCGTGTGTTTGTGCGTGTGTGTGTATGTGTGTGCGCTTGTGTGCGTGTGCGTGTGTGTGTGCGTGAGTGTGCGTGTGTGTGCGTGTGTGTGTGTGCGCATGTGTGTGTGTGAGTGTGCGTGTGTGTGTGTGTGTGTGTGTGCGTGTGTGTGCACCTAAGCATGACAGCTTCACTTGCTCATTTATTTGTAACTTTATCATGAGTTATTTTAAAAGAATGTCTTGCCAACAACAATTCCATATTTTCTGTTTCTATTTAGCTCGCACCATTCCCATCACTAGTAATAATGAAAGGATGCATGAGTTTGATTCAATATGCACCTTCTGGCACATGAAGAAAAAAATGCTTCCCCCCCACGTGCATGTGGCCAGAAAACTCTTTCTTGTGAACAATGCTGCAGGAGCAGTGGAAGGGAAGAGAAGAGAAGCAAGAGCAGAGAATGTTCATAGTGTTGGTCATCGTCGTGGGGGTTTGCTGCGTGCATTTTTGTGGCATCCTCTTCCAAGCCTGGGTGTGGAGGGGTGGGGGGTTGGGGGTGGAGGAGTGTGATGGCTGACTATGTATTAAAGAAGGGGAGGGCAGAATCTGACTGCTTAAACAGCACAGACTCCTTTTTACGATAATCCCTGAACTGGCACTGCCCAGAACATTCTTCATTCTGCTAAATGAAACCTTTTTTTCTTTAAAAAAAAAAAGAAAAAAAAAACAGGATACTGAGAGTGTAAGTTTACTGAAAAGAGTTTCGCAAGCGGGCAGGCAGACGAGCACGAGGAAACAATCCCCTTAACCTCCGCATCCTGCCAGACGGCAGTGTACTGGTGCAGCAAACGGCCATAAAAGAGGATCAAGGACAGAAGAAGGAGAGGAGGAACGAGGGGAACAAGCGGAGTGGGACTGCGGCGTCCTACCGGAGAAACTCCCGCCACTCCCGTTAAATCTCTAAAGGCCGACTCCCGGCTCACCAGCACGATGAGGATGCGGCGGTTCCTGGCTGCAGGCAGCCTACTGGTGGCGCTGATGTCTACTGCAGCCTGTGAGCAGCGGCACCACCATGTGCAGCACGGCCCCTGCAGCTACACCTTCCTCCTGCCGGAGATGGGGCACTGCGGCCCAGCCGGAGAGTTCCAGGTGACCAACTCGCTCCAGAGGGACTCAGCGCCGCTACCTGGGGGCACCGCCCCGACCGAGCAGGACAAGAAGCTGACAAGCCTGCAAAATGCCATGGAGAACAACACCCAGTGGCTGCTGAAGGTAACCCTACAGCAAGGGGCGCGCTGAGCGCTGGGAGCTGTAACTGGAACCAAGCGATTGGCTGCATGCGTTCCAAGCCAGTCCCGGCTGTTGTGCCCTTGAGGGAAGAACTTAAACCTAAATCACATCTCTAAAAATAGTGGATACATTTGCAAAAAGTTGATAAATGTGTGCACCATAAAACTGTGAATTAGGCAAATTTATTTGGATAAAAGTGTGTTATGTGTACTCAAAAAAGTGAAGATTAAGTTTACTGATCCCAGAAGGAAATTCTGGAGAAAAAAATTGACTTACTCAAGGATGTAACAACAAGAGACAAATCACATAACAAGTTAACATGCCTGCTGATTTGTTCTCTTGATGTTTAAGGCTGCTGCTGATATAAAATTCAAACTCTGTTTCTTCTTTTGACTAATCCAGATGTAAGAATGATCTTTCTATCAGTGCTGGATCTAAATTTTTTCAGGACTACAAACTCCTCCGTGTCACACAATGCATGACATGATTGTCTGTGCAATCTGTCAACATTACAGGTAAACGTCACGCAAATTTCTGTTACATAAACAATTTAAATGGCACAGATCTGAAGCCAGGCATAATTTGTAAATCTTTGTCGTCGAGTTTCAATCTTTGAATCTAAAGTTATATTATCAGCAATGGGAGTTGTTAAAACTTTCTACATATGGGGAACTGAAGACTTAGAAGACGTTACCCTCTAGCAATGTCACATTGCAGACAAAAGGGTACATATGCATCATGTAGAGGGGGAAAAAGAGAAGAAATGTTCTGTGCCGGAAACCTGCCTGTAGAATGGAAACATATGTTTGCATCGTGACTGCCCCCTAGGGCCGTTCATGTGCAATCAGTCTGCTAAGCCACATCTGCTCAGTGAGGGACAGAGCTGGTCTTCATGCTGAACTCTCAATGTTGTCTTTGTTCTGATCAAAGTCAGTGCTCACCGCCTTCAGTAGGAGTTTGTGTCATCAGAATCCGGGAGACTGACCCACCTGCCAGTAGCTTACTGGAAACCCCCTCCCCCAGTGCTGCAGAGATGTTGCCAGGAGTGGGTGGGTTTACTGTGATCCTGCGTAGATGTGGGCATCACAGGGAGAGGGCCAGCAGGCAGATGGGAGCTTCTAGCCATGTGAACATGCATATCTGCTGGCCTTACCTCCCTCACAAAAGTGCACTCGTAGCCAGATCCACACTAGGCCAGCATAATTCCTATAGTGCTTACAGATAGACAACTGCCTTATCATGCAGTGCATGGACAATGTGTTGTAGTACAGATAGATAGATAGATAGATAGATAGATAGATAGATAGACAGATAGATAGATAGATAGATAGATA
>JABFDZ020000050.1:14255566-14268914 GCA_019775955.2 Pollimyrus isidori | reverse complement strand
TTGTTTGATGCTGCAGATTACATGGCTGTGTGCTTAATTAGGCACCTGTATGTCAGCAGTGGGCGTGGCTTATGTGGTCAGTTCCTGTGATTCCTGCAGGTGTCCCAATACTTTTATTCACATAATGTATAAACATGGTGAAACTGACTGACCAACCAAGTGCTCTGTGGCTGTGTTGTTTATCCCACTACACATTGTACTGAGTATAGTTGTATACATTACAAATAAAATTTCATATATTGGCAGCTGGAGAACTACATCCAGGAGAATGTGCGGTCAGAGATGGAGGAGATGCAGAGGAACACTGTGCACACGCAGACGGCTGCCATGCTGGAGATCGGGACCAACCTCCTCAGCCAATCAGCAGAGCAGACCCGCAAACTGACAAATGTGGAGACGCAGGCGAGCCAATGGGGTGAAACCGCAGCCTGTGGCTCAGACTTTAATGCTTTATTTTTATAGGCCGGCGTCTGGTCATTGTTTAACTTGCTCAGCAATCTCATAGGACTCGTTCAGTACCGCTTGCATTCGGTTGCTGATTAATTCGGTAGCTGATTAATGACTTTGCTGTTTTGCGTGTGAAAAAAACAAAGTTCACATACACGCACATAGCTGTCATTGGAACACATAAAATAGCAGGGGAAGTGTATTTTAATCATAACAGTGCGACCAGTCGATCTAAACAGCTGTTATTTCAGAGATCACCGTGATGTTTTGCTTTTGTGACGTTTTACATCTTGTTCGTCAACCGGTCATCGTGTACAAAAATACAACCTGCATCAATATTTTGTTGGCTTTGTTCTGTCTTCTGTTAGCTTGGCCTATAAGGTTATTAAAACAGCCATTAGAACATGATTAGAACAGAACCTTGTTTTTGTTTCTTGAAAAAACTTAACAACAGAAAATATTTACCATAATGGATACACTCAATTTTCAATTGCTCTGTTTAGAGTACTGGAATAGTTAAAGTCTGAAATCATTTATAAGTTAGCAAAGTACTTTAAAATAAATCTGCTACCTATATGTAGCATAGTGGCCCTCTTTGGGGGACAAATCGTATCCATTAATACAACCGATTGTGTAACGCGAGTGGTTCAGATGCTCAGGAAGGATTTCGAGCACTAAGTTTTTATGACCTGAAAGTCTTTGAGAACTTAAACATTACAACAGATAATTTTATTCTCCAGGTAATTGTTAAATGTCTGGCAGTAAGGTCACTCTGTATAAGCTGCATTGCATAATTCAAAATGCAGAGACCTTCATACAATCGTATTCCGGAGGTTTTCACAGAACAACAGATACATCTGTGCTTCCTCCGGAATAAGCGTATTACTGTGACATAGACGGTTGACCCATCCAATGTATGGTCATTAGCATGTTGTAGGAGATATGACCACATTGTCTGCTGGCCTGCAGATGATGAACCAGACCAGCAGACTGGAGATGCAGCTGTTCGAGTACTCGGTCTCCACCCACAAACTGGAGAGGCAGATCCTGCAACAGACTCAGCAGATTTCCCGGCTCAACGATAAAAACAGGTCAGCTGAAGGGGTCGCTACCAGGGGCCCTCACTGTGAGCGTGTGTGTGTGTGGGGGGTACAGCCATGGTGTGAAGGTGCTGAGATCTCTGACATGAGGGGTATGGCAAATATATGCAGTGAAGACTCTGCTTTCATAAGAAGATGTCTGCGGTGATTGAGATTAAGAAAATGGACTTGGGACCTTGAAATAATCAGCACCAGGTCACATCTGTGGATATTTGACTCCACTGAGCTCAACGTGCTGTGGGAATAATGGCTGCAGGTTCGAGTACCAAAGCCCCATGTTGATTCAATCATAATGGCATGCTGCGGCAGTGAACTTAGCCAGAGAACACCGGAAACAAAATAACTATCCCAAGGCCTGCAACCCCAAAGCACAAAATACTTTTGAGCACCATCCAAATCACAGAAAAACTGACCACGATGTCAGACAAAAAAAACACACCTACAACCCAGAAATTTCATTAATCTTTTGTGCTAGGAAAAAAAAAAAGTCCAGTTTAGTTTTTGAATCAAAAAGGCTTTCAAAAGGCACCTAGTCATAAAGCTAAGAAAATCGCTTTTTCAGTTTGGGTGACTGTTCCGTTTCAGTCAGTAACCCGGGATAAGCTCTTTCTTAGTGTCCTCCATTCAGGCAGTGTGAATTAATTGTGCAGATTTCCCTGGTACATGGTGCTTGATGTTCGCAATTGCTTTCACTCTCTGGATTTGAAGTGTTTCTCCCGTCTCCCTCTCAATTAAATATCACCGCATGCCTCATATTCTCTTTCACTTTCAGTTTTTTTTTGTATTTCTTTATTTACAAAATTCTTAATTTTTTGACACACTTGTATGGGATGAACAATAGTAGCTCTAGAATGTAATTAAGCAGAGACTGAGCCAAGGATGCTACATGACCAGCGAGCCGGTGCTGCTACAAATGAAGTGGAAATTTCCAGAACTCACTCATGTCTCGTTGTTTTTGAGGTGACACCGCCAATCACCTAAAGTTCGGCTGCATAATCATATGTCAGAGGGGCGGGAAATAAAACTCACTCAGTTGGTATGTAATCTAACAAAGAGAACGGTTGTTACATTTCCACTAAGTCCAGGGAAGTTGACTTATTCCATGGTATTCCGTTGACTGAGTGAGTTCTGGACAATTTGTTCGAATAAGCAATGGCTCTCCATGCATCAGGTAATGTTTGTGTGTGTGAGTCTGTGTGCTGCAGTAGGGTGGGGGGATGGGGGAGGTTGTTTATGTTACATTGTTTGGGACTAAATATTGATAGCAAGAGGACCTTTTTTGGCCCCTACAAGAGGAAACTCAATTTTATGAAAATTGGTCACTTCAATCAAAAAACTAAAACTGCTAAAAGACTTTATTTTGTTTAGTTACTTAGGGTTAAGGTTAGGGCTGGGTAGGGGTTAGGGTCATCATTGTTGGGAGTAGGCTCAAGCCCATAAAAATGAATGGAGAGTCCCCACCTACTGTACAGTTTAATACAAACCCAGGTACGTACAGTACGTGTGTGTGTCTGTGTGTGTGGGCGTGTGAGGTATAACTTTGAGGTGAAGTTAGATATGGCTGGGTTCTGAAAACCTAGAGACCGCCCCAAGCAACCTGCCATGGAATTAATGTGCTGCTCCCATGGTGCATATATGGTGGCCTGTGGCTCAGTTCATCACAATGGAGCAAATGAGAGAAACAGCCGCGGCTGCATGGAGCTGCCAAGGAGCAGAGCGCCTACTGTACAGTCTGTCTGTCGTTTGCTGGGACATAAAGGACTTGTTGGTACAGTAAGCACTAGTGGGAAAGTAGCAGGGGCCTTTGAAAATGCTTCCAGCTATGCTGTAGTCAGAGAGGTGGGGGCCCCTGAACTAAAGCCATTGTTCGGGCCTGTGCTGCTATAACAACCAAAGAAATGTTTGGGACTCGTCACAACTCGGGGCGCTAGGCTACACCTTCATGCTATGTTTTCCAAAAGCTTCCGTATGCAACTTGCATAGTCTGAACCATTCACTTGCATGGTTCCAACTACATAAGTTGCTAATGTTGTTAGCAACGTCGCTTAGGAAACGTGTCTCTAGCAAGGCCACGCACAAGTCCGGCCTTGATCGTAGTGGAAGTGGATCAAGTGGATCAAGCATCTGTCTTTTTGGGAGTGAAGAGTGGATGGGCTGTTTCTCTTGCTGACGCAGTTTTTGCTACATTTCTGATTTGCGGTCACCGGTGCCTTAGCCTGCTGGAGCGACGGCTCGCAGCCATGGAGGGCGGGCACACGCTGCAACTGCAGGCGCTGCTCGAGGAGAAGCGGCAGCTGCAGGAGATGTTGGCACGCCAAGCACAGCTCGTCGCCCTGCTGGAGGTGGGACTGGGAGGCTCCATCCGAAGCGACACATCGCTTCACCGCCAGCAGGAGGCGCTCACAGGCGCCTTTCAGAAGCTCTTAACAATGGTTCAGCACTGTAATGGTCAGTCACACCTTCAGATGTTTAATGGTGACTCCTTCGGCAGTGGTTCCCTCAGACAATCCATGTTTTTGCTCTCTCTCAGCTCCCTGCCAGACAGCCCACACTTTTGTTCCCTTTCGGTACAGAGCTGGAAGGCAACAAAAACGTAGACTGCCTGCGGGTCCCTGAGGACCCGATTGGGAACAACTGCCTTAGAGGAATCATTTTTAAGTTTGATTTTACATGTGCAAAATATTATTAAACCAAACACTATTAATATATTAACTAAAGCATTATCATTTTAGTTTGTGTTGCAAATAATGAAAATTATTAAAATAAGACTTGACTGTATAGTAGAATAGATGGAATATCACAAGGATCTTGAGATACCATGCGATACAATTTCACGTATGCAAGTGTAGGGGATAAATTTTGTGAATTATTATATTAAACAAGGATTTTTCTGTTATACTCTCAGACCAACTGACTGATTTTTAATGCAGTTATCGACTGGCCTTAACAAATATACTACCCCAGTGCCAGTCTTATTGTTTGATTTGTTGTGGAAAATAAAACAGTGCAGCACAAAGTATGGGATAAAGGGGATTAAGTGCGTGGAAAGAGTATTGAGGAGACTTTGAGAACATTTGTTTTAGCTATCTGGGGGCGTTTATACAGATGTAATGCTTCTTTTCAGATTTAGTTGTTTACCCTAAAGCTGAGATGCTGTTCTTAATCTGAAGGATCCACCCTCCAAGGGGAAATTTCCAGCAGAGCCACAGAAGAGGCCCCAAGCTTCCGTGACTGTGCCGAAATCTACAAATCGGGGATCACGGAAAATGGGGTGTACAGGCTGCATGTTGCCAACTCAACACAAACGTTCAAGGTGAGGGGACGGGGGATGTAATTGATTCTGGTTGTGAGAAAACCTACTGGATTCACTTTAATATACAAGTCACATTGATGAGAATAGGCATGCTAGTTCTAAGGTTAAAACAAACCCTTCCACTATTGGTTGTCCAGGTCATTGTTGTCGCTGGGCTTGGCACCTACGACAGGCATAGTAGGGTGACTCTTATGTCTCAACTTTGGATTTTTTAACATCTCAATCAAGTCTCCACTCAAAAAAAAAAAGAAATGTGCAAAGATGTATTGAGTTTAGTTGACATTTAGGGCTTGCTCAAGCATTCTAAAATATTCAATTTTTCCAACTGTTCAACAGCATGGTGACAAGGTCTCATTGGTATTCTTGCCTTGTGCCAGAATGGTTCCACTTCATGTACTGTATGCAGCCTCATGTGAGACGCAGCCTCATGTTTTATTTTTAGCACAAGTCTTGAGTTATGTATATATGGTTAGATGACATCACCAAATAATGGCAATTTGGCTCTAACCTGACTGTCTTTCATATGACCCAGAAGGTAAACACCATCTTAGCTCCAGTACCACAGTTCCAGTAGCCATACCTTTCAAACAAAATAATACAACATTTATGGTGAGTGGAAGACCCTAAGTCATTTGGTATATTTTTATGTTTTTTTCCAGTTTCTATTTACATTTATACACTTGGTGTGCTATACATTACAACAACAGCTATGGAGCAGATACTGTATTACTTTAGTTGAGCACATGTGCATATTTCCAAAAAACCAGAATATAGCAAAGAAACTAATACTATAGTACCCACCTTAAATTGGCCAATGAAATTAGCTGTCCAACAATTACAACAGTGAAGTAAAACAGCAACTAACAGCAACAAAATTTGAAATGTAATGATATACTGCAACTGTGAGCTGAAACGTAACCAACAATGCAATATTACAAGGCACTTGTTCGTTACAAAATGGCAACAGGAAGTGGCATCATGATGACATCACTAAGGTCTATAAAATAGATAATAAGTGACTAAATAAAATAAAGTGAGATTTTCATACATTGTAATGACTGGAGTATACCCTAAATATTATTCATATCCAAAAATATTTTACAGAAAAATGAGTCTTCAGTGGTGTGGCAACATTCTACAGGGTGAGAGTCAACTTTTTTCAATTATTTTTTTTCTATTTATAAGGATCACCCTAAGGCATAGGGCACAAGGCTTGGGTACACATGCACACACACACACACACACGCACACACACACACACACACACACACATTTTTGCATTGATCTTTGTGGGGACCGTCCATTCAATTCTAGGACATAACCCTAATCCTAACAATGTCCACCTTAACCCCTTACTTTAACCATAAGTAACCAAACAAAATATCAGACTTTTAGATTTTTTGTTTTTTAACTGCAGTCACACAATTTTATAAAATTGTGTTTCCTTTATGGGGACGGAGGTCAAAATAATAGGTTTTTATCTCATTGCGGGGATATTTAATGATCACAATATAATGTATATCTGACACACACATGCACACTCACAGACACGTAGTGGGATACCTCCAGATATATATAACCCACACAACATTGGGAGTAGATGCTAATTCCACACTAGCATGCCTCCCCGGTTGATCTCTATAATTATAATTCAAGTTAAAAGGAGATTGGAAATAAGAATAACAGTAATATAATTACATCTTGGTGTTTTTTACCGAGAAGTTTTCATTTAATTATTCTAGACTGTGTAATTTCTTGAGAAGGTTATTGCAAATATTGAAAAGTGTTAGTTCAATAAATACAAATATTGTATGTGTCAAGCAGTTGCTGTACATCCGTTCATATTCCAAAGGCTTATCCAGGACAGGGTTGCTAGGGAATCTAGACATAAGGCAGGTGAAAACCTTGCATGGAACGGCAGTCCATCAGCCAGCACACGCAACCACAAATCGGTTACAGCAGCGTTTACCAATCCAGTCCTCAGGTACCTGCAGATGGTCCATGTTTTTACTCCCTCTCAGCAAAAATGTGGACTGTGTGGCAGAGAGCTGGGTGAGAGCAAAAATATGTAATGTCTGGCAGAGAGCTCGGAGGGAGCAAAAATATGTAATGTCTGGCAGAGAGCTCGGAGGGAGCAAAAATATGTATTGTCGGGCAGGGAGCTGGAAGGGACCGACTATGGGTCCCAACTTCCCAAGGTCCGGGTTGGAAAACATTACTGGGTAGTATATTAATTTCTCTGAAATATGTTAGAAAATCAATGTGTTTTTCTTGTATGACTAAAGACTTGTGTGTGTTAAGTTGGTTGCTGTTCTAACACATTTGCGTTCAGCAGCTTGCTGTTGCAATGCCACATACAGGTATGTGTAAAATGACAAACCTTGTCAATATTGACATTTTAACAGTTTAACACTTCCCCAAAAGAGGCAGAAAAAGTCCAGTGATGTGATGCAATCCATACAAATATTTGATACTGGATGGTGTGAAAATGTCATCATGAGATTAGAAAAGTAATCAAGGAACATGTCCTCAGGCATCTGAAACTGAAGTTATTTATTTATTTATTGGGGGGAGGGGGGTTTCTATCGAGCCAGAAGGTCCCAGCTGATACACGTGTGACTTTCACTCACTGGCGATTCACACACTCTGATATAATCCCTGGCTGCAGTTCCAGCGACATAATGCTTACGATAAAATTACAAGAACTGAGCATGCAGCATATACTCGCACACAAACTCTCTCTCTCTTTCTCGCTTCTCGCTCCCTTATTTTTGTTTCCTGTGGGCATAGAAGCCAGATGTTTGGCAGCAGAACAGTTGCTTCCTGCCATCTCAGAGCCAGTGTTGGTTTACAAAGAGCAAATCCATGTACGCGGTCCTACCATCTGTTCGGTCTGCGGTTCGTTGCATCGGGTTGGCTGGCCACTTTACTGCCAACCTTTTTAAACCCCATTTATTTGGTTATTTTTATAGGCTTAAAACTACTAAGAATTAACCAGTATGTTATTGTTTTTACATGCAAAGTGTGCAATGCAGTTTGTGACAATTAATAGAATTTTACAGCAGCACCAATAATATAACATTCCACAATGTTCATAAGACAAAGGTCATGTACATCCACCATTGTCTCCCTCACACTTATTTCCTTTTGTGGGTCAGCTTGGCTGCCCATCTCATCTGGCTCCTAAGTGAGGTTTGCCTACCCTGCGTTTGCCCGGCAGTGCTGCAGCTGAGATGGTGACCGTATTGGACCCTTGTGTTTAATTAAAGGCTGAGCTCACCCTGTCCTCCTCATTAGCAACAAGAGCTCTCAAAGTTAATATCAAAGAGAGGAGGGGAGCCTTTGCAATCAAAGTGCAAGACAGAAGATTCTGGAATCAAATCTATGTAAGATGTCTTGCCTTTCAAAGCAAACGCAATGCTAATATTGAATACATTTCTCTGAAGAAATTGTTAATATTGATGACTAATATTAATATTTCACGGATATAAAGCATCTTTTTGACTCCCACAGCATTTATATTCAACTGTCCTTAAGCACTTTGCAGAGTCATGCATGAACCATGTGTGCGGATGCCAATACTGAACTGCCAACTTGTGAACCAAAACTGCAACTCTCACCTTTTAAATTTCTGGCAAAAGAGGAAACAATTAAGCAGATCTGAGTCATTTGCAAGCAGCCACATTAAGGCATGGAGCATATTAACGGTATTTTCTTTTCAATTTGCATAGTAAGTAAAGTTGTTAAGGGAATAAACCACAGTGCCAGAGGCTAAGGGGAGTTTTAGCCATTCTAAAATTAATTAGGTTACTTTTCACCATATGGGCTCTGGGCCCTGCTGCAAAATGAATCGGTCAGATTCATTACTCTTTTGCAGAGGCATAATTGCATGCAATCAAACTAAAACAGAAAATGTAGGCCGTAACTGAATCCTGGGAGTTGCCTGATGAATCTGCCCCCTGCCAGCCACAGGGAGGCAACCCCAGCCTGCTGATCCTGTGCATATCCTGTTCCAAGTAAAAACAACATCATGGTGGGAAGTTGTATTTCAAAAATTAAGGGTAGGCATCATATGCCACTAGTCTAAAGTGGTAGAGGAGGTTGTGCATCCTCTATTTTCAAGATTTATGTTAATTATGAAACAAGTAACTTGATTGGTACTATTTTTTGACATTTACAAACACGTTTTTTAAAATTCACTATTGCAAAATATTGGAAAATGTGTTATCTTCTTACCCTCTCAATTGTAGACACACTCGCTGTTACAAGTGACTCAAAGGCCAGTAGATATGGGTAGGAGCGGTTTACAAAAACTGAGATTGATGCTGAGATTGATCTGTTTTTCTGTGTGTATGTGTGTCTCATGGTTGCCGTGGAACCATCAGTCCTGCCCTCCTAACTTTCCAGTTAATGTTCACTTTCACATCTCTCGAGAGCGTGAAAGATTCCCACCAGCGGGAATTTCAAAAGTTAATTCATGTGAAACTGAGCTGGTGTCTACTCTACCTGCCATTATCTACATAAATATTTAGCTGGTCATTAAGCTGGCACTCCCACTAACTAACCGGCAAAAGGATCGTTAACAGGCACAGATTCGATTAAGAGCCCATTATGAAAGGGGTATTTAAAAAGGGGGTTTCTTCATTCAGAAAAATGCATCGGAAAGACTATGGAATTCATTAAGCCGGGGAAAGTGTAGCGTTTGCTGATTTATTGATTTATTTTTTGAAGAATCATGATTAAATTTTACTGAATTACATGCCATTCTCGGTTTATGAAGGAACTGTAATTTCCCCCTGAATAATGAAGCGATGCTGAACTCATGGCTTTTTTGTTAATGATGTGCATCTAGGGCAATAAATGATGGTGTTCATTGGTCGGTGTAGCTACGGGGCTCATGGGAGCCATTTCCATGGGGATAATGCTTGTCAGCGAATGCTTAGCGCCATGCTTCTTGCAGGTTTTTTGCGACATGAAGACCCGCGGAGGAGGGTGGACTGTGTTGCAGCGGCGCCAGGATGGCTCGGTCGACTTCCACCGCAACTGGGCGGACTACAAGACCGTGAGTCTTTGTGTCACTGTCAGGGTGTGCAGTTTGTAGGCTGTCTCTTCCATCTGTTCCCCAGAAGGAGATTTTTCTAATAAACATTTTTACCATGACGTTGCTAAGGAGAAAGGAGAAAAAGGCAAGTCGATGGCTGCTGGGGGTCAGCAACCAGCATCAGCCAACAATGGCTGGACATGGGGTTTGGGACAAGAAACGTAACAGAAGGTGGTTTTGTATTATCAGTAATTAGTAACAGATGAAGAAATAGGCTGACCACCTCATTTCTCCACACAGCTTGGAAGATATATTTGTAGCAATAGTTTTTTGTCTTCGCCACCCAAGGTCGATACCTTTTTGCAAAAATGTTCACATTAGAACTGTACATCAAGGGACTCACCGGGACCTCTGACTAAGTTTGAACATTGCACAGGACGAAACCGCAAAGGCTTATTTGTAAAACTATTGCTAAAATTCAAATTCAGAAGTGAAGGGCACTGTGTCTCCATGAATATGCAGAAATGGGAGGCGGTCAGGACACTTCTGTGTCAGAGAAAAATAGCCATGCTTTGCCTTTTCACCTGCACTGTGCAAAAACAATGGAGGAGCTAATGTTTCTCTGCAAGCCCCCCCAGTCCAGGGGCTGTTTCTAGTGGTGCCCACCATTAAATTTGAACATGCTTGTCATCATTAACCGTGTCAGACTAGATATATTTTTATGTATCACCCACCGGGCCCACTAGGAAACTTGATATAATAATAATAATAATAATAATAATAATATATGCTACATTTATACAGCGCCTTTCAGAATCTCAAGGTTGCTTTACAAGAGGGTAAAAGCAGGTGTTTGTATATTTTCAGTAATTGGATTTTCTTCTGTCAGCCATCCTGGCTGATGGCTCGCCACTCAAGCTGCACCCCAAACTTTGGTCTTGATCCTACTAGATCTTGCTGCAGATTAGATAGCTAATCACTTAATCACACAGCCACCCTTTTTCAGCTTGGTCTCACAGGGACTGCTCGGTGCTGAGTTGACTTATTCCTGTCAGAACATTCATTCCAAGTGGCTTGTGGTGCAGAGGTGTTTAAATCACTTCACGTAACAACTGGTATTCCCCACGGCTCTGTTCATGGTTCTCTCTACTTCCCTGTTTACATTACCTCTCCAGGACACCATCTTATCTCATGACTTCGCCTAGCACTACACTGAGATTGTCTAGATCTACTTGACATTCTCTTGTGATGACAGCACGGTTTCTTATTTTCATTTTCAATGGTTTCTTATTTTCATGCCTGGCTGACATCATAGCCTAGATGAGGGACCATCTTCTCCAGCTTAACCTCTCCAAGACTGAACTTCTTGCTTTTCCCTTCCAGCCCTGCCATCCAACACTGTTCTGCTTGAATCATCGACACTGTGTCCATCTGGGTCTGCTTGAAATAGAGGGGTAATGATAGACAACCAGCTGTCCTTTGCTTAGCACATAAAAGCACTCCCCCAGTCTTGCAGATCTGCCCTGTATAACATCAGGAAGGTCAGGTCATTTCTGTCTCAGTATGCAGCTCAGCTTCTAGTCCAGGTTACGGAAGCCCTGAAGGGCAAAACACACCAGCAAATACAAAAACAGCAAAGAAAATATGAAAACATGCCAACAAATTGAAAAACACTACAACATTAGCGGCGCTCAAAAGGGAAAGGGTATGTACCTTCTGATCATCAAGTTCTTGTTACTGATTGGACAGGGAGCCTGTCAATTAGCCAACAGTCGTAACTACTGTTAATCCATGCCTGATTATGTGAACACACACTGCTGTCTGTATTTTTCCATTGCAACATTGCATAAAAACATTTTTCCCATGATCTCAATATAGCCAAAGTTGTTTTCTAAAAATCACAAAACAGAAGTTGTAATTAAACGTATGAACAGCATTTGTCAACAGTAAGTGGGAAACGGATTCCAGTGAAATGTCATGGCAAATGCTATTGAATCCGTGTGTTTTTTATTGCATCCCCAGATAAAATCAAGAAATATCCCATGTGCTTCTTATAAGGGGAGGATTTTCCCTTGTTGTCAGAAATGATTTCAAAATGAACTTTGGAAAAAGTGACAGGAGCAGTAAAATTGTATGTCACATATCCTTTATATCTGGGCTTCACTTCATGTGTACCAAAATGAGGGGGATCCGTTCTGATTAAATTTGTAATTTTAAAGTTAGATTGACATTTATTGTAGGTGCTTGACAGTTATTCTTTTACATGAGATGCTTGAGCTCAAGGAAAACAATTGGGTTCACTCAGACCAGGACAACAATTTTTTCTACACTGCTAGCTAATGTTGCCATATGAATATCGTTGTATCCTAAATCAGTAGTAAAGGTAACAAGTTAATAAAATTATCTCTGATAATGTTTACATGTTTAACTATTACATGTTAAAAACAGAAAAGGTTTTGTTTGTGCCTTTTTCGCCATTTTGAAATATTTTTTTGTCACGTGAGACCTTACGACCAATGATAATGCGGTGTTAAATTTATATGGAAGCAATTTGTGTGGTGCAACTGATTATCATCAACCGTAGGCTACGATTGAGTTTATGTTTACCTGGCGAAACCCAATGCAGAAACCTCGTAAAGCTCTGTATCGATGCAGAAAGAGTGATCAGGCCTGACAGGAAGAAATATTCAATTTTGCATGGTAATTTATCTTTGGAAATTAGAGTGAGACAAAGTGGCTCAAGTAAGCAAAATAGCAAGAATTTGCCATGCCTTAAAAGTCAGCCTGTTGTTCCATTTGAATGAAAATTATCTGGAGCTTGAATAATAAAGCAGCAAGTACTGACAGCCCCAATAATGACCATGCCATTCTGGGTGCCAGCTGGAGGTTTGTTTCATATTGTGCCTTTAAATACGGAACAGTGATAAATCTCGTAAATCACGATCACTTTATTTACATGCATCATAAAACTAAGTGAAAGTGAAATTCTCATGCCGCAATTACAGGGGAGGGAACAGGTACATGGAGAACAGTAGGACATAACAGTATAAACAGTGCAATAAGAAATTGGGCAGTGTAAAATGGGGAGTGGAACAACAAATATATTCAGCGCGCTTAAATTTGGGCAAGTCAGGAAAAGTGCAAAGACCATTGATGAAAGTGTAAACAAATCCGTAAAGAGTACACCCAAATGTGTGAACATCTCCATCTTTTTTTGGAAGGGAATTGGTTCTCCCAGAATTAACGGACCTTCTTTGCAAATTAACAACAAATTAATTGAAAATTAATTTTACCTATAAAACACATTCAGTTATCAAACCAGAATTGTTGTAACAACAATGAAAACAGGGACAGTAACATGCAAATACATGAGAGAAATAAGATAATAAGTAAGGAATAATTGACTCCGGGCCGTTGAATTATTAGAAAATAATGCACACCCGAGGT
>JABFDZ020000050.1:14230894-14246667 GCA_019775955.2 Pollimyrus isidori | reverse complement strand
CCCGTTGCTTCCGGGATAGGCTCCGGACCCCCCGCAACCCAGTAAGGATAAGCGGTTTGGAAAATGGATGGATGGAACGCAGGTTGGTGATGACATACTGTACTGTGTATGACGCTCAAGGGTAACCAGCAGGCCAGGCACATATACAAAAAAGCAACTACAGATTAACTGTAACCTGAACCAACCAATGAGCAGTTCTAACATCATCCAACCTGCTTCCAAGCAACCAATCTTTAATCTCCAGATAAGTCAAGTAACTATGTCCCATGGTAGTATGTAGTATGGAAAGCTTGACAGATGGTAAACATATTCCCCAGTCCTCCCAGTACTCAATAATCAATAAAGTTTTGCAGAATTCATAAACCAAAAGTCAGCAAAGGACAAGCATTTCCTAGAGGCACAGGAAGGGCCTGTGTGTAAACACTCTTTCTAATACATTATGACTTCCACAACCCTGCATAGATCCTCCATGCTGTGGTTCATTAGGACTTTATTGATGCACTAGACAAGGTACCAGAAAGCAGGTGCAGGGGTGACAAATGCACAGCCTCGGCGTCTGTTAAAGGACGCAGACAATGGGAACATTCCAGACAAACACGCCGCAATTTAATTCTGTGTTTGCCTGGGTGTTATTGCCTCTGTTGGCTTGAAAGCGATTCTAACAACATCAGCTCTTATCAAACAGAGGTGGTATTAAGTTACTATTATTAGCCCTGTTCATTTATTTTCTGGTCTTATCTAAAATGTTTTTTATCCAAAGAGATTTACAAAGCTTATATGACATGAAACAGCATGTTCAGAAAAAAAGAAAATCAAAGTCTTTTAAGATGTCAAACAATGACCTTATTAAATATTGTCAGAGAGAAGTCAAATTACATTTTATATCTAGCCATACTGTACGAAAGGTATTTTACTTAATAATAAAAAAGAACATTGACTATTTTGTGATTTCTGTGATTATGTGAGCCAGTTGATGGGATTCCAGAAAGCAAGCTGCCTTTTTTCATTGCCGGGCTGTCTTCCACCACTAAGGGGCACTGTAGTCACAGACAATAACCGGAGTCTAGCAGAGGCGGAATGTTTAATGTTTACAAGCTGAAATGAAGCAGCCTGTTAAGATCCCAAACCTCATGGGATGACTGCGGGAGGATCTCTTGCTCCCTCTGGTACACAGCAAATCTGATTTCTGAAAAAAAAATCCAATTAGTCAAACTGCTTAAAACCAAAAATGAAATATTAATATTTGACAAATAAATTGGTGATCGGTACTATGTATGTTTTGGTGAAAATTCCTTACTTGTTAATGCTTATTAATGGCTAGGAAATGATGATGCCACGTTGAGCTCTTAAATTGCGTGTGTCGGGTCACCTGTGGCAGTTAATGTCTCGTCCACCCAGTGAAAGGGAAATTCCCGTGAAGCAAGGCTGCATTGTGGATTCCCAGGCCGCATAAATCCTAAACCTCTGCCCTACTTAGTACGAAAAGTAAAAAGATAATAACCTAAAATCACAGCAGCCCCAAGCTCTGGATGCCTATTCGTCGGGTACCACTCGTGGCCTAAAGTTCGTGTTAAATAATTAGTGGCAGTAGACAGCCCTGTAGTCCCAAGATGTAATGTGTTTAATTATTCATTTGTTTTGTCTATACTTCCTTGGCAGAAGAGTCTGCTTGGTCTCTCTCACTGTGGCCTAGCACCACAAATACATAACAGACAAGATGTGAAAGGGTTGCACGCTGTATTCATTTCAGTGCCACAATCATTTGTTTTAAGGGCCCAGGTATTCTCAAAAATGCATTATTCTTGCAATATTCTTGGGCCAAATTTAAACATTATACTGGCTTTTTTAAAAGGCATGAATATATGCAGTGTTCAGTCATTTTCGACTTATAGGGCCCTTATTGTTTTAAGGATCCTAGTTAACAAATAAAATGCCTCACATACAGTAGAGGAAAAAGGTAGTTATTAACTCGCAAACTGGGTCACAAACATTTGCAGAGCGGCACTCCTTGTGGACCAATGCATCGTCATGGGCGGGGGAATTAAGACTAGACACTCACTGTCAAGCTAGACTTCAGATTTCAATAGCGTTAACTTCACGCTCTCTATGGCCTGAGAAAATCAGGCAAGGGCGATGGGTCAGGCAACCTCTTGCAGTGTATTGCAGAATGCAAGTGAAGGCAGAATAATCAAATTGAATCACTGTATTTGTCACATCGTTTAACACTTGGAAGAATGTAGATGACTGAAAAACGTGTATGCATGTCTCACAACAGCAGCAATGAGTAGTGAAATTGGAAGTGTGCAAAAATAGTAAATATATACAATATCAATAAATAGCATGAGACAAATAAACACAATAAACACCATGGACCGTAATTCGGTAACACTCAATTCCTATATCAGTAACATGTACCTGATTCCTATACCAGTAACACATACCTGATTCATTTACAAATAAAATATGCCTGATTCCTATACCAGTAACATGTACCTGATTCAAATACCAGTAACATAGACCTGCAAGGAGATTATTAACAAGGCTTAGTATTATTTACACACAAAGAAAGCAGCACATGCATATGAAGGACAGAAAATGAATGATAAATAGCACCGATAATTATGGGTTACTGTTTATCCTCCTTGCAAAATCATTATCATTGTGCAGAGGACACTGGACCATTACCCACACAGGCAGTCAGTGAGAGCGTGACCACTGGGCTCCACACAGCAACAGCTGCAATGGTCCAATCGAGCACAAGCTTGTTTTTCCCCTAACTGCCAGGACATGGTGCAGCTTCTGCTGATCTGTGTTTTAACTGGCTGGACACATCAGGCATGGTGCTGTTTCTATTGCTTAAAACAAGAGCACAATCCCCTTTGTTTTGCTTTTAGATCAAAGACACATGACTCCCCGATTCGAAGAGCCCTGCATGTGTTCACCTTACTGCAGGAGGGAAACTGACAGCTGTAGATCCAAGAAAAGGATTTATGAACTTGGCGGCTGTAAACACTGTACTGTGAGATATCTGTTTGCCTACACACTCTGATAATTATACATTACTTATAAATTACAAAAAAAACTAAACTAAATCCTGCAAGTGAATAAATATTTTCTCTTTATTATACTTTTATTAACACACATGGCCATAATAAATGAAAGATATAAACCCCAGGCTGAGAAATAAAATTGAGGCTGGTTTAAATTAAGCTATTAAACATGGGCAGGTTAAATAACAAAATGGTTTAAAACAAGCACAATTACATTTAGCTATATAAACTTTAGAAAATTAATTCTAAACATACATACACAGACATTTTCATATTCATATAAAATGTATTAAATTTCTCTTTATAAAACTGACTTTCCCCTTGTGGTGCGTGGAGTAAAGGTGTTCCCCACAACATCAAAATAACAGGTTTGTAATATATGTAATATATACATAATCATGCACACACACACACACACACACACACACAATCTTGACCGCAAACCATTAGCTCTGTCTGTTGCTCCTGCCCATATCCCTGCAGTACTGTCTCACTCTGTGGGTAAGCACATATGCTGTAAATCTCTTGAGACTCCTTGCATGGGAGCTACTTAAGTGCAGGGGCAATAAAACTACTTACTGACTGATTGATTAATCATTAAGCATTTACAGATTTACAGTGCGCTAACACTTGGAACCCTCAACGTTTTAATCAATGTCTCTTTCAAAAACTCAATTAACCATTTCTTGTTTTGTTTAAACTTCTCACCCCTGCTGTTGTGCTGCAGTCTTGGAGAGTATGTTTATTTACAGGAGCTCATTTAACAAATAGGAGGTCAGACCAGACTGACAATACATTTACATTTAGCTGGTTTGCTACTGCTTTATTCAAAATGAAATCTGGCGTGACACTCACACTTTCAAACTCTCATGCTCACGCAAGAAATCTTACGGCAAATCTATATTATTTCCCTAACATTAGCTACATCAGAAACGTTGGGGTAGTTTGCAAACCCTACAGACTCTTTACAAGGTAATAAAATTGTCACATACATGCAAATGCGTGTGCATGTGTGTGCAGACTTGTCTTGAATAGAAAATCTCACGCCAGTCAGCTGACCATAGCTGGAAACCCTGTACGAAGCGAGCCTGTGGGATGCAGAGGTGGACCTCAAGCAGCTTTCAACAAGTCAGCATAGCTATGGACCATGAAAGAGAAGGTGCATCAGACATGATTCTTACCCAGTGCTTTTTTCTCACTGCCAGGATATGCATTATAAGTATAACACATTCACAATGCTGTGCCTGAACATTGCAGCGATGCTCGGCATGTGATATATGCATGAAAATAAACTAATAAAGGTGATTGTAATTCTCATGCTTCTGATTCAGACTCAAATGGTTTCAAAATGGCTGTGGCTTCTGGAGATATAAGGCAGTAGCCCAGAAGCGTGAGAATGGTGCTTCACACTGAGGAAAATACAATAAAAACGGTGTGAAGGCTATGAAGTGAGATGTTGCGGTAGCACTTTACTTGAGTGGCACAAATGATGTAGTATTACACTGTTACTTGTGTATTAATTAACCACAAACAATGTCTTGCAGTGTTACATACTGATCTCATGTTCATTCACCATTAGCACTTACTATATTTGTTACTATCTGTATTAATTCTATAAATCTTTGTGAACTACTAAAGGAACAACTAAAGGAACAAGTCAGGAATAACACAAGTGAAATACTCATCTCATGTTTGTTCATCATTAATGTATTGCGACACATTTTTATCGCAAGTAGTTACTATATTGGTTACTATATCTGGTACAGTAATTCTGCTAACCTTTGTCAACAACTTAAAAAACAAGTCATGAATAACACAACTGAAATAATAATCTCATGTTTGTTCATCATTAATCAATCATGATGCATCTTTTTTCTCAAGTAGCTACTTGAATTGTTCGTGATTTTTATGCCCCCCTCAAATGTTACTGATGTTGCAGTTTTACTCACTCATACTGAAGTGGCGTGGTGGCACATATGGAAAATAGACCCTGTTTTCCATGACAGGGTGTGGGCACTACTTTATTTTCAGGATTCTGCTTGAGACACGCTGCACATGGGCAATGTGGAATTCCTGATTTGCTTTTAATTAGCTAATGACATGACAGATAATTCAGATTAGTTACAATTGGGCTCATTAGACTATACTGGAATGGACAGCAGTAGGAAGAGAGACTGAAAGAGAATTGTGTTGATTTACTACAAATACATGATCAATGACTACACACACAAAAGTTCATGGTAACTTTTGGAAAGCATGGATTTAAGTCTTAGTTATTTTTTTCCCTTAGGAGACATTTCTGTATCTGTGGAGAATGATTATTCCAGCCTTCACTGCTGTGAAAGTCGTCTGCAGGGCCAAGAGCACCAGCACACTCCATTTGCCCATTTTGGGTGTCAGTGACGCACCGCCATCTATAGTGTAGAACATCACATTCAAGTTGCCGTCGAATGTTTACAGGGATGAGTAGAACCCCTGACTCTCCCCCCAGGGCTTTCAACACTTTAATATAGCGGGGATAGTATAGATAGTATAGCATAGATAGGGACAAAAAAACCTGCCCTGTATACCATTCATACGTATATAATAAACAAGGCGGTTTTTGCATCATCTGAGTTACTACTGGTTTATTGTCCACCATGTCAGATAAATAAATAAAATGTTTTGAATAAGAAAGTCGTGTAACTGAAATGAATAAAGAACGTGGCCACTGGTGTATTTCTGTATCATTCATTTGTCCGGGGACCTGGTGTTTTATTTTGAATTTCAAATAAATCTTTCCATTTATTAACTCTGATTAATTGTAATCCTTGCACTGAGCCAAGGGAAGGGTGTTCAGATGAAGTGTATTGAAATAAATAGGAGTGCAGGAAGCAGACTGTGGGAGGCCCATGCCTGCGCAAGGCCACCGACACGGTGAGGTGCAGACGCATTTACAGGGTACAGCAGCATGATCAAAGGAGCCCGAAGATGTATGCATTATTGAAATAATTGCTGCGGAAGCTAACAATTGGTCTGACAATTCGGATCCGTCAAACGTTTGGTAATTTGCCTCCAAATTATTGGGATAATGAGAAAAGAAAATGAGGTATAAAATCAAGTCACCCGCAGAGAAGGTAGGACGTGTACTGGAGAAGTGAGAAGTATTTCACAGCGCACTGTCACAGACGCTGCACTGCAGCTCGAACCCTGGCCTCCATTGTTTCCGTTTTATTCAAAGTAATGAAATGTAATTGTAATCTAACAATTATATGGTTTGTCATGTAGAGGTGGATCTAAGCCCTACAACCTTCTGCTTTGTCTCCATGACCTTTGCTTCTGCCTCTTTCCCATCTCTCCCAAGACAGCCAAGCAATTGTTTTTTTGGGATCGGGCAAATAATTCCATTACTGCTGGGGTGTGAGAGAGGGTGAGAGATTTGACACGCCGGCCCGCCATCCTCTGTCCGGGATTTCTCTAAGCCCAATTCCCTGGTGTCGGTTGGTTGGAGAGAGTAGACTGGCGGCCCGAGCTAATCACACCGGCTGCTGCCTTAAACCCCCAGCACATAAAAATGTCTTTCTGATAAAAAACCAACATAAGTTACATAAAATTATCCATACATAAAGTAATCCAAATAGTCCTTTGGTATATAAAAGTTGCTTAAGTTGCGTCTGGGAAACGACGGTGACTCGGCGCTCTGAGTATCACAGGATATTCAGCTTGTAGCTGACAGATGACATTTCAGAGGTATTTCAATCCCAGACAAATACCCCCGAACACATCGCAGATCGGCGAATCGTTAAGCTACGCCTCCATCCGTGGGCCCCGTTGCAAGCCGGATGGCCGCCGGCACTGAGGAAGACCCCAAGGACTGAGGAAGTTTGCTCGAAAGCGAGGATAGAGAGGATGGCCGGGTCATTGAACTGTGACGCTTCTCTGCCCAATCCTACCAGCCCCAAGCGGGACTGGGACCTTCCAGGCTGATTCCCTCACTCCCAGGTTAAGTGAAGCCCCATGATGAGTTGCCGGAGGGGGGTAAGGGGGGCTCTGTACAACCTGCTATTATTCATTTACTTCTTTTAGGTTTATCAGCAGGAGGCTTTAGCCGAAGCAGTTTTACACAGCTTGCAGTTTCAGTGCTGATGCATGCTGATGGATACCCCAACCAAACCAACTCCAGCAAGATGCATACAGATTTTAAAGATTCATTAAGGACCAAGCCATTTATGTCCTTCAACTACCCGTTTGCTTGTTGTTTGCTCTTTTTATATAATGAAACCAACATTCACTGGTAACGACGTCTCCATCATATGAATAATGAAATGGCAACCACAAGGTGACATCCCGGTGAAAATGCTCACAGGCGGCACTGCAAAATCCATGCACTGCAGGCTTTTATACAGTATATGAGAACTTGAGTCTCATGTACTTGGAAAATGCTCTTTTATCTTAGCAAAAGCATGGGTGCTATCACTGAACAAAGGTCAAGAGTAATCAAGTAAAATTCACAATGCAATCAAACCTCCAGGTTTCACAGACATGTGAATAGGTCAATAAAATGACAATTTCCTGCTTAAAGCTTATATAGAAAAGTAATGTGTGAGGAAAAGCAATTTTCAGTAGGACTCATTAGTTATAAAGCCATATTTCTTAATATAAAAGATCCATTGATTTAAATTACTGTATAGATGCCTCCGGTAGCCCTGCATGGACCCATTTAAGGTTTAATTTAACTACTAGACAAATCATTACGCAGCTTAACATTATTCATTTTTAGTCATGTCAATTTGCTTTGCGCATTCGACTAAAGGTATAACTTTTTTGGAAAAACTCAATATTCTAAAACCATATTCCGTGTCATAATTACCCTCAGAACAAGATAACAAATTGAAAGCTAGTGGACCCTTAGTTGTATTTTAAGAGCGACTGGTCAGGGGAATCTCAAATGAAAGGTGCAGTGCATTGAAATACGTTTCATTTATTTTAATATAAAGGTTTTTATACTATGATTCTGAATTCCATTAAAATACATCATTGGGTATTAGAGTTCATTATTTCTATGAGCTTCACAAGACTGGCAATCCTGTAAACCTTGATGATTTCCACAGAGGAGTATCAATAGGAAGCTTGCTGTCACGCTACTGAAAAGGCAAATTTGTTCAATTAACCGCAACCAAGATCCATGAGGACATTATGTGATTGTAATATCCTGTTCCCAAATATAGGGGACATGGGCAGGCAGATTTATGAAGTATTTGTCTATGCTTAATACATGGAGGAATATACATTTATTAATCTTCTATTGACTCTTGTTTGTTGATTTTTGCCTCAGCAACAATAATATTGCACAACACAAAAATACCAGATCATATAAACTTTTTTTTCCTATACAGTATATTCTGTAAACTTAGTATTATTCAATACAGTCTGTATTCTTTTGAAGGAATCCGCCAGTTTCAATCAGTGTGGAATACTGATATGGACACTTAACTCAGAGTTATATCCAGTCCTCCCGGGAGGCATTACTGCTGAGCGCGGAGTTTCTCGGGAATTACCCGCCAGCTACCGCTGTTATAATGCACCATAGCCTTTTACGAATGCAGTAAAAAGCTTTTTTTTTTACTACTGGCGATAACCTGTATCGCATGTTATGATCGTCATCCTAATGCAGTGGAGACTACAGAGGCTGTCCATGGCGCTGTCAGGGAGCTGGGGGCCTGTAAGCGAAGAGACGCAGGCCAGCGCACTCAGCACATTCGGCCCTGTGCTCTGTTCAGGCTCGTTTTTTTTCTCTCCCTCCAGCTTTCTCGCTCTCCCCCTGCTGGAGCGACGTAGGCTCAGGATAATCCGTGATGTGGCCTGGCGGCATGTTCGCACCCGCTCTTGGGTTCTCGGTAATTAGCTTCGTATGGCTCTCTTCAGGCCATTATCCCATCACTGCGCTAAGGCCCACTAGCGCGGGTGCACTAACACTCTTATATGCACAATAGAGACAAATAAGAGAGACATATACTGAATAAAAAGGAACAGAGAGACAACGTTGTGGTTGAGCCATCGCAGCACAATCAATACAAAAGTAAATCTCTTACAAAACGTGGTTATTGATTTTACCTGACTGGGGTGCATAAAGGGGCGGGGCCTACGGGGCACTCACCCACGCTGAAAGCTGATGGGCTCCGTCTCCTGTCACTCAAATGCCTCTCTTTCATCCCCTGACGTTATACAAATCCTAGACTTGCCCCTGTTCACAGGTGATATTTAGTAATTTTTTTTACCACAGACTCGTTATCAGCAGGTAGCTTGGAGCGCTGATCTTTCAGGCATCTGAAATGAGAATCAGAGAGAGTAAAGGCTGCGGGAAAGAGGGGCACTGGCCAGGCATCTGAGAGAGGGAAAAGAGGGGGCCTCACCTCTGCCTTCGTCTAATAAACCCCTGCAGGAGGGTGGCTCCTATTCTATAACCGAACAGATGGCGAGAAATCTGGAAGAATGAGGCAAGATGGTAAATAAAAACAGTCCCTGGTGTTGCAGCATAATCGCAAAAAAAAATAAATAAATAAACACAATGCTGTTCGGAAATGAAAATGCATGTTGTTTTACAGGACAGTTCTACTGGTGTGGAAGAAAACTGCACATCAGCCACTCATCATCTGAAGCTGTGTCAGTCAAAGGATGATCACACCCATTTTCTCGGTGTCACTCAGTCTGGGAATCATTCACGGCTTTGCTCCATGCTCCACAATTCTGAATTTATCCTCTACTCATAATCAATATCCTGCTGATGATCTATGCTTCCCTAAACCATGGAAACCCAGCTTCTTGGCTTCTGTCTCACTGCATCATCTAGCACATCATGTCGGCTGTGGCGTGATGGCGATTCTCCATATAAGAAGCTAATCTGGAAGTACTGCCTAGAAAAGCTATATAAATGAAAGCATACTCAAAACATGGACCTGTGCTGCCTTCAAGAGTCAAAAAGAATATTGAATTAAATTAAAGAGTCTGACTGAATAACAAGGAAGATGATAGACAAAAAACACACAAATGACACATAAAAGCCACACAGAGTGACACTGAGTGAATCACAAGTGACTCACACTTTGGCTATGCATGGAGAAATAGAAGCTACAAGGCACTTAAAAGATTACTATGTACAAACTTCCTGCAGCCTATGCATAATTCAGGAACTCTGGGAGGCAGTGTGCAGTGGGCGGAGCAAATCTTGAGCTCCACCTGCCACATCCACTCATGGGTGGGAGCAAGTCTTGCACGCCACCTGTCACATCCACTCAAGGAGGTCTGTGTTATTCACAGCAGCCAGCATGGTCTGCCAGTCAAGGGTTAACTGCGTGGTGACATTTAACTTCACAATATCTTAAGTAACAATTTTACACAGTAGGCCCTGCTAGCTGATCACAGGCAGGTGTCGCACTGTGTCTGCTTCCCACCAACAATATCTCACGAATGACATATTTCTACTAATAATAAAACCAGAATGCATGGCTGGATATGAAATTTATTTTTGCTTTTTATTACATTTTCAAGTGGCTTGAAAATTTAGAGTCAAGGAGTCAATCCTTTTACACAGCTTAAAAGAATATCGATTAAAAATTCATAAATTAAATACACTTGATGTACCGTGTCCATGGCCTGACTGATAATGGAGAGTGTGGATATTTCAGTAATGGTCACAGTGGAGGGATGAACCATGCACTGTGAATTTAGGCTTATAATATGCAGGTTGGGTGGGATGTTATTCCCCTGTTGCAGCACATACCATTGTTGTGGAACTTTCTTGTTCATATCTCTGTATATCATGTTACTAATTTGGCTGTGATTTCCATTTCATTCATGCTTTGGTAAAATTTTGTTGGTTCTACTAATAGAGTAATTTCACACATTTGCCAAGACAAAATTGAGAGAATGGATACCGTAATAACCCTTATAATGCGCCTTATGTTTCTGAAATCATATAGAAAAATTAAATAAGATCACACCTTGATAGCTTAGGCCTTGGACTTCTATGTCATAAGTAATACTCAAGGATCAATCCGTTCCCTTCATAGTACTTTAGCGAGAAAAACAGTGTTTTGCATACATCCTCACTGCCTGTGCTCTCTGCCACAGGTACCAGGTATAGTGAAAGTCTCATTTAATTACTGCAGACTGTAACAACCATCGTGACGCTGATCTCATCTGAAGGTGTCTGTGGTTTCAACCCACACAGCATTGGCCCAAACACATCCTGGAAGCTCGGCCCCCCTAGTTAAAGTATAACACTGCTATAGAGGGGATCCTTTTCCACAGCTCATTATCAATTTATTACGTGCATCTGTTACTCAGTTTTCTCCTTTTTGTCATAAAAAAATTCATATTGAGCTATAAACCTTTTAGCACTCGGAAAAACAGTGATTTTGCTAATTACAAGCCTCACACTACTCCATAACACACGCAGACACACAGGTTTGTAATTATATCTTTGTGGGGACTCTCCATTCATTTCTATGGGGAAAACTCTAATACCAAGATGATCCCTACCCAGCCCTCACCTTAACTATAAGCAACCAAACAAAATACAAGTCTTTTGGCATTTTTAGTTTTATGATCACATTCATAAATTTTTGTAAGTGTTATTGATAAAATGGTCCCCACAACATCAAAATAACAAGTTTTTATCACATTGTTTGGGCCAAATGTCCCCACAATGAAATGTACACCTGGACCACCCACACACACACAATTAAATGTCCCTTTGCACCCCACCAGCGTGTTTCATGATTTTGCTGAAGCAGGAAATACCTTAGAAAGGATGGGGACCTAATGCCCCCCTGTCTTCTGCATCTTCAAAGAAAGTGGCAATGCTAAGAGCAGCCCTGCCGGTAGCTGAAGCTGTTATCAGTAGGATGCAGGCTCCAATCCCAGGGGCCTCAATCACATCAATAAGTTTCCTTTTGAATAAATGAGCAATTGAAAATGTGCCCTAGACTGAGATGGCTGCCAAGCAGATAAGCAGTTCAGTGTGAAGATGGGTGTCGTGGGTGGTGGTTACGCGAGGTGTAGCTGAAACAATAATGGCTGCTTATGTGATGCAGTCTGCCTTCGGATGTTTTGCCTGTTGACAGAGTTTGCACGTTGGGCGTAAATTTTGATATCTTTTGAGCCCACACTGGGAATCTCTCTATATTTTTTCTACATTTTCGAAGTTGAGGCAAGGCAGTGTCATGTGGTGAAGACTAGTGTAAGGTAAGAGTATGGGTGGCCAGCACATAACCGGGAGAGTGAACGGCACGAGCGCAGCGAGGCTGAGATAATGAGATGTTCCTTCCTTTGTGTGACGCTTCGGAAAGTGCAGCAAACAAGTATCCTTGGGGGAGCCTCTCGACCACTCAAATCAGGCAAATTTTCCCTAACAAAATGTTGACATGTAGCTCAGAAAAACAAGACAAGGGTGTCAGAAAAAATCTATAGATAGACTTGATAAAATGGGATGAAAAGAGCCAGAGCCTCGAGGCACGCCATGGGAGACATCATGGGAAAATCACCACACTCAATCAAGGTAAACCATTATGCCGGCATCATGGAGCCACCCGCGTTTTCAAATGAATTCAAATGAATATTTAATTACTTTAGAGACACGGGAAAAGGCACAGGAGATGAGGGTGCAGGAAAGTACCCCTGGAGGAGTGAAATTTATACAGAAAATTCAAGTAAATATAGAGTATATAGATTGTTTTAAGCTGCATCAAGGAAGCCAGTGCGACCTTCTGTTTTTGGCAATTAGCAGCTGCAGGCCACATCCAGTTAGAACTCCTTGTGGCCGACCGTGAGAACACCACAGGTACCATTGGCCTACATTATGTTGATTGCCCCCTCCTGGTGGGTAGCAGAATTGCGGTGGACCGTTCCATCGAACAATGCACGTTGTTTCACAGTATTCACACAACCATTTATTATTCATCAAGCAGAAAAATATCATACTAATCAAATCAATCGTGTGTGAGAGAGCATTCAGAAAAGACACCCTGTGGACAATACATTGCATCAACATGGAGCAGCGGCATGACAGGTTCGCTGCAATTGGCGAAGATTTCACATCGAACCGGAGAAACAAAGGCATGGGCTTCAGGGAGATAAATGGAGCGGGTACTGACACTAAGAAGTGCTCCATCATCCTGTCTGCACTTTCAGGGGGTGATCCTTTAGCGCACCCTGCTACGCTACAATTAGCAAGCAGAAGCAACGGAACAACATGTGTCACCTGCCAGATAGAGATCAAGGCTAATTTACAGTCCATATGTGCGAGACAGGTAGATGAGGTGAGCTTTAAAGTATGAGGTAACATTACACCTGTCAGGTGTGTAAGAGAGGCCAGCTGATTGATCGGAGTAGGCGGGCGTGCTCTGTGCAAGAGGCGACAAGAAATTAAGTGAGAATTCTAATAAAAAAATATGTTGTGGTGCAGGAGCCTTAAGGATGGTTGCAGTTCCAAGCTTGTAGCCAGTTTCTCATTTGCGAATTGTACTTTGGTAATAGTTTGTTAACTCTTTTAATTCTGTTTACAATTTAAAAAAGGTCTCCTTCCCCCTCACTGTGACCACTGGAGTCACCCTCATAGACCTGTTTTTTTCTCTTCCTCTCAGTTTAACAAACTACCTACATAGACCTTGCTTTACATCAATGGAAATAATAAAAAAGTGATTGAAGTGAGTTATTTACAGATGCGACAGCATGAATAATGACCTTTAATTTTTTCTCACTTTCCAAGCCTGCTTTGCAGGAAGGCACAACATGACAGTGGTAAACAATTTCTCTCGCTGATGGATTTTACAGGGAACTGTGAATGAGTCTTAGAAATAATTGTAGGATACAGAACATCCTGAAGGTCAATGTCTTTGGTCAGAGCTGCCAGTTATTGATTGGGATGGACCTTAATTGTGCTTAATTGGTTTATCTGGAAAGTAAAAGCATTGTATTATTCAAATTCTCATTCCCACAGATTCAATAGATTTGTCTTCCTTGAGATGGTACTCTTGTGTTCTGATAGTTTGCCAGGGAAATGAACGTATATGCTACCTCTACACTTGTTGACAGTCCAGCCCAGTTCATCGTTAGCTGAGCACCGCCAGGTTAGTGAGGTCGCTGTCCCATTTTTCAGTGTACCATTTCTAGCAATCTGTCATGCTGTCAGAATTTACCAGAAATCCATTTGGGATTATGCAAGGAGTCGCTAAGCTTTACCTGGGAGGTGTCGGCTGCTGGAAAGAAGTTTCTTGGATGAAATATCCCATCAACAAGATGAACATTTGTGACTTCTGGCAAAGTATCACAACTCATGCTACCACTGAATGGCTACCCATACTGTCGATATAATAGGTTCAGCTGATCAGCTCCTTATCTGATATAGCCTAAAGAGCATCATGGTAGACAAAGATCACAAGCAGGGAAGATACTGTCCAAGTCATTGTGTGGGTACTCAATGGGCAGGAGCTGTAAATATTGTGTGCTTTTTAGCCATTCATTTTGTTTGGGGTACCCATATCTCAGATTGCCAGCACCAGTATAGGAGCTTATTTTGTAGTAAGACTGGGAATGAACATGGGCCATGTTAATAACCACAAAACTTGGAAAACTTCTTAAACATCCTAAAATCATCATAACCAATCACATAACCATTCTTTATACATAAATTAATGGTTAAATGAAGCAAGGGTTGATGGTCTGTAGGCAACAACCAATTGTTGTTAAATGATTTTCAAATGAATTCTTCTTAAGCCTGAGGATAGAGGGAGATGTGTTGCTCTGGAGAATGGTCTCTCTAACCATAAGGTTGTTGGTTCAAATCCTTTAGTCTGTGGAGTGATGTCACAACTGGGTTCCTTAACACCAGTTACTGCAGGGGCACTGTACGCTGGCTCATCCTGTATTCTGCACCCCAAACTTATTCTCGTATGCTACATATGTCTGTGTGTCTCATGGAAAGAAAGCTGGGATGTGTTAAAAAAAATACCAATTTCTCCGCAGGGGTGAACAGAGTATTACTATTCCATTCTATATTACACAGATCCATTGAAACCTGCCAGAACGTGACTGTTGGACTGAGCTGAAAACACTATTTCTGATGCCTTGGAAGCAAAAAAGAACAAAATAAATAATAAACTAGCAGTTTTATTTAGGGATTCTCTCCTGAAGTCTATGGCACGCAAATGAAGTTAACATTGTTTAGAACCGGAGGCCGTGATTATATCAATCAGCAAGCAAATGGATACATCATTAAACATGCATGCAGATACGAAGACACAAAAGATTTCATAATAAAGACTTGCTCCTGAAATCATGCAGGTATTGAGGCCTGTGCTGGATTGTATGTAGTTTGTGGGCTTGTCGCTGAAAAGCCCAGGATGCTTGTTGGGTGTGGGAAAGCGAGATCCCACGGGCTTGTGAGTTTATACACAGAGGTGATGGAAATCACGAGTGCAATCCATACACCTGCTCATACATGACTTTTACTGCCAGTCATAACTATAAGCACCGTGGAGAAGCAGAGATATAAGCAGCAAATAGGGAATATCATACAGAAAAATGCTGGCAGGTGATATGCATGGATTAGCATATTTTGCATGAACTACCATCGTGGGGTTTTGCAGATATTAGAGGATCTTCTCTATGTAACGCCCTCCTTTCTGGTTGTCCATCGGGATCCCTACATAAGCTTCAGTTAGTACAAAATGCAGCAGCCAGAGT
>JABFDZ020000050.1:14186944-14197756 GCA_019775955.2 Pollimyrus isidori | reverse complement strand
TTTACTGTCACTGCAGCTTTAACATAGTGTCACAATAATGCCATGTTGTCATGGTGACAACCACATAAGCAAAAAATACTTTGATGTAAAGTATACCAGCCTACTATGGCATCCTGAATATAAGCATGCAAAGTGTATTCGTGCCGACACGCCCAGCCCATAGAGCAATATAATTATTCAGGATTTATTTATTCATAGCTTATGGAGCATTGTATCCCATCATATCCATCTTTTAATCTTTGGCACGTTCCCTAAGTTCCGTCGTTCCATTTCTGGGAGCTTCGTCAGTATCGTATCTGCACCGGACTACCGAATCAAACAGTGAGCGACAGCACACACTTCTCAGGAACACTTCTCAAAGATAGCAGACTGTATAATAGGGAACATCGGGATTTTAAATTATGTCTGGAGTGGTTTCGTGTCTCCCCCCGGCAGTCAGTGCCGCAAACATCCCCTCGTCCCAGCGGGGAGCAGGCAATATATCGATGCCCTGCGGAATGCCTTGTTTCCCTGCACCTGTGTCAGTACCAGGGCTACATTCCTTACATCACTGCGATGCTGAAAGGAATCCAGGCCAGGGCCTTTGCTGGCTGACTGTAAAGTTCCTGCATTGGGTTCCTGTAATTTTCACAAAGTGTCTACCATTATTGTATCGACTTTCTATTTTCCAAAGGGAAGGATGGACGGATAAATGCCGGAGTTGCAAAATATTGGGGCATAAAATCCAGTTCCTGGGAGAGAAAGAGCAGGAAAGGGTGGCCGGTTTCACTTGGATCCTGCTCAGCTGTACGTCTGGAAGCAGGACGGACAGGAGAATCACAGCCTGGCCTGATGAGCTGCTGCCCAGCCAGTTTCATCAGCTCTTAGGGGCTCGGGGTGGATGGGGGGAGAGACAGGAGGGTTACATAACCTGTCACGAGTGCAGAGGCCAGAACGAGAGACGTCGCTGTCTGTGGTGCTGAACCGAGCCGAGCCTGGAATGCTGCCTTCTACTCTCAGAGACACGCGTCCGACCGTGGGGCTCTCTTCGGCAGAGATTTTTCCCACATGGCTAACAAACATGGCTACTGATCATTCCATTGTTTTCATTATGCATCAGAAGGAACAGCCGTCTCCCTGGTGCGGATTGATGCATGGGGCGCCCCTCTCACATAACCAAGAAAACAAAAATGCTAAATTGTTCCATATGCGATGAGTTTGACTGAAGGCCTTCAATGGTGCGTCAAATGCCGATGCTCTCAGAGGCCGGCAAAGCGCTGCTGCACATTAACTGAGGAGATATAAAGGCTGAATTTACTATATTAAAAACCAAGGAAACACCATGTTTCTGCAGACACAGAGAAAAAGCTGTAATTAGCCATCTCATACATTACACTCTCCACTTCACTGTTATTACAGAAATAATTCAAAAGTAAAGACTTCTTAGAGACCAAAGTTTGCCTGCATTCTTTTTAATGATGAGCACTGGAGAAATCACTTTGTGCATGTCATACTCTTATAAACTGTAGGGGGCACTGTCTAGCCACCTTGTACACACCCTTATAAAGCTCAAGGTGGTGAAAGACAGATGTTCAGCCAAAAAAAAAACACCCTTCCCTTTGAAGGACAGCATTATCAGTCTCCAGTCACACAAAAGTGCCCAAGAGCCTGACAGCGCTGTAGCATACTCTTTCCTTACTCCCTATCTGCACTCTCATCTTCTGGCCTCGTTACACAGCTGAAGAGGTCCTCCGCCACCGTTTGGGTTGACTGCAGGTGTCCTTTGGCCCACTAGTAATAACGGGGGAATGCTGCTCGGTTGTCACCATCAGAAGGATCGAAATCTCTCACACGCCAGGCCTGATAAACGGACCGGCCCGTGATTAAAACTTTTATGAGGGCTGAGAAGTAGGCGAGAACGCAACCATGGTATCACATCTTTTATTTCTATCAGAAAAATCAAGATCAGTAAGATAAAAAATACAGTCATGTACATTGAAAAAAGCTTGACATTCTCATTTTCTTACTTTAATTTAATAGCATTTTCAATTCACATAAACTATATAGACAGAAGTATCAGGGCAGCACATAGTGATTCCAGGAGCTGGCCACATAAGCTACGCCCACTGCTGACATACAGGTGTATAATTAAGCACACAGCCTTAAAATCTGCCGCAGCAAACAATGGCGGCAGAATCAATTCCATCATACATAGAGACACCTCAGGATGGTCACCACTCTGCACATTATTTCTGTAAGTTCATCGAAACTAGTGAGCAAACGACTAAGATGTTTAATGAGTGATATAGGATCATATAGTTTCATGGGTCTTTTGCCACAAAATACACATTACTTAAAAAATGAAATCTGAAACAAATCTGAAGAAACAGACAACAACCCCCACCTGACAACTGAAAATCAAACCTCATAAATCAATCCTAACCACTCTGCCATGTACTTAATTTATTTTTTGCAATTCTTAGGCTCCTCCATCAATTCCTCCATGTGTACGTACACAATACAATGAGCTCCCTTCTCTCTGCAATTTACTTACAAACTCTCAATCAAATCCAATAATTTAAATTTAGAATATAACTAAATAAATAAAGTCAAGCACAAAGTGAGCCCGAGTGACAGATGGGCGATTATGGTCATGGACGCACTTGGCGTAATAAAAGTATGCACAAATGAAGGCAGCTCAGTCACACCGCGTACTCTCTGCATTCTCTGCATTCATCCCTAACACTTGGAATAAAAGAAGCTTCTGACGATTTCGCTCCATCTTCCCCAGCTACCATTCGCTCTGATCTTCACCTTTTGCTTCTTAAATGCTCTCAGTGCTGCAATTAGCATTCCGCTAGTTATCATCTCTGAGAATCTGTACATCTGCTTTCCAAATATGCTATAGAAAATCAATATTGTTCACCTTAGTGAAAGGAGAACACTTACTGGAATTGGGGCATTATGACACTTTGCCTCTGTTCTGAGGTATCTGGGGCATTATGGCTAAATTTACCATTGGATCTTTGTGCTAGCAGACAATGATACACCACATGCTTGCATTATTTTTCTGTTTATTCGTTCCTGTTTTATTTTTATTTGCACTTCTCCTTCAAAATCTTGTGAATTAATATTGAAAACAACCTGGAATTAGACAGTGGGTCTTAATCTGGGTCTTTTCACTGGAGACAGGAACAAACTGTTGGTTAAACACAACTATGCAGTCATTAAAATCATCATTCATTACTTTCTATACCATCTCAGTACCTGTGCTACATGAATAAACAGAAAAACTTATTTACAGCCCTTTGAATTTATAATAAATGCATGCAAAAAGAAATAATTCATATGTAAATCGAAAGGTTTAAATTGTGTAACAATGCAACATTTTGCTGTAAAGAGTGTAAATTGGCAATTTAGAACTCAGCATAGATTAACTTTGCAAGGACACGTCAATTTTAAACGACTCTATACTCCTGAGCTCCAGGCGAGTCAGGAATAATGATTAGAAATACTGCATTCACACTCCATTTTTATTTGTTCACTTTTATGGCAAAACTACCACAGAGAATCAATTTCCAGAGGGCCGCAGCACAGCCAAGGAAGCAACGAATGCTTAAATCATAGTAACTGTGGCTCGTAACTCCAAAGTTAGCTTCTTAAAATGTTAACATCCATTGATGCAATTTATTCCTTTATTGATGGGCCCCGTATTGCCTGCCGGGGATCCTGCCCTGCCATGGCACTGCAGAGCTTGAATCAGCAACATTTGCCGCGTTGAAAAGTGCCCTCCGAAAGTGGCTGGGCTTTGGGCCACGCTTACGACCGCATCATGCCACTAACGCCACCTCCTCCAAATTAAAGCTGAACAGCCAGTTTTAAGCTTGCGGGGCAATATTTCATAAAGTAGTAATATTTCCCTAAAAAAACCTGCATTTTCATTCTTCTTTTTCTCTGCACGAAACTGCCACCTGTCCCAAATACGGCCACGCATGTGCGAGTGGGCAAGTTTGCGCTGCACAATTAAAACCCCTGATAAGTGAAAGTTAAAACACGACATGCGACAGTGGGGAGTTGGTTGCAGGTCTTGCAGTGCATTAACCTGCTTATACCACAGTTGGCACCTTTGACGTTCGCATTTACGCCAAAATACAACATTAAATAAGATTCCAAGTCTGGAATTTCAAGCAATGATAGTTATAATTCAGGATACTTCTTTCAAGGCAATTCAAGATAATTCTTCTTTGATTGGTCTGACACGCACTGCATGTATGGTTACAGAAAATGAATCAACACCCTTTTAACCGGTCCATCTTACTCTGTCAACATCCCTTTGTCTCCTTGTGTTTAAGGTGTCCTTCTGGGTCCTTGATGCACCAGAGACGATGGATGCCTTCGTTTGTGCATGAGGTCATGTACACAAGGACAAGCAAAACCAAAGGCAACTCTTCTGGAGTTTCCACAGTTTTATTTTTGCTGCTTTGCACCTCATGTTGATCCTGCTGTGTTCTGCTCTATGAGGCCCAGCAACAATATCTATACATTCTATTCAAGGAGGGCAAACTGTGCATTTATGACCTTAAAGCGGTGCTTCAGTGAAAGTACATAGAATCTCAAAGAAAACTCCCAAAACTCTATTTAAGATTCTCAGAAATCAAATCAAATAAAACTGAACCCAATAAATTATTCGTAAAAAAGGCCAACTTAACAAAACGTCACCGTCCACTTAGAAATGGACACACAACAAGAACAAACTCTCTGATGAAGGATGAAATTCATAAGCTTTTATTGGACAGCAAGACTGAAAAATGCACATTTTTCTCAGTTGTGTTCAAATAATTTGAAGCTGCTGAAGAACACCAGATTGCACACAAAACTCACAGCGAAACCCCCCACCAACCACCACCCTCCCCGCCGTCTTTTCTCTTTTAGTCTTCTGGCCAAAGCGCAACACAGACATGTTCTCCGATGCTTTCAAATGTCTGCAAATTTTTAAATGTTGGGCCAGAAGTTTTATCCCTCCCCATCTGAACAGGCTTTAAGCTGTTTTTGAATTTTGCATATCAAAATAAATATAAAGAAAACAAAACAAAGTTTTGGGCAGAAATACTAAATGCAATAAAAACAAAAAAAATGGCTAATTTACAAATGTATCATCACAATGCTATTCAGACTACCTGTCCCTCCCTCCCTCCTTCCCTCCATCCATCCATCCATCCATCCATCCTTTCATTCACCCCAGGAAATACAGAAAATGAGCCAAGCATCGCCCCCAAAGGGAGGCTAGTCAGCCACATGGCACATACACACATCATCATGTTTTTGGACTGTGGTGGGAAACTGGGATCCCAAGAACGAACTCATGCAAAGAAAGAATGTGCTAATTCCACACACAGAGATACAAAGCAGCACAGATTAGCCTAACACATAAATAAATAACTGATATTAGCTATTCTAAATAGGGAAGATGAGGACGCAATTCACAAAGGAGGAGATTGTGATGTAACTGAATGGAAACAACTTGTGTCCCATGCATTTCAAAAGAAAATAAATTTCTTTAAACAGTCCAGAAGATTAACAGAGTGATGAGAGTTTTCTCTAGGTACAGCAATTCCACAGGCAGATCCATGTTCGGTTAAATGAATTCATTCCCTTTGCATTTTCTTCCTTTGTCAGTCTTAAAGAGTTTAACAGTATTTTTTTTTTTTGCCATTCAGTTGAACAAGATGGAGCAGAGCGATACCCATAATTCAGCTGTGTATTGATCTCCGTGGCCCTGGCTTAGCTCACATGCCATAGGATCTCCCAGGATGGCCAGCTGAGCTGGGCCCTTCCTGTTATCTCGCGTGGCATAATCTTGAAACAAAGGGATATTTTAAAATCCTCCTTGGTTATTGCTATTCCTCAGCCATATGCTGGCTTTACAGCGCCCTAAGCAGTAGTCCTATAGAGCAGGATAAGCATGTAGTTTATGGCAAAAAAAGGGATTGGATTTAGCTGCCACACTTCAGCAGTAAAAGTGAACTGAATCACGCCACCTCCTACCCTGCCCACCCCCATGTCCGTCTCTCTCTCCGGAGATTTATCTACATCTGAGAACAGGGTAAAGTGTCGCTTTCTGGATCGACCACCTCAAACCCTGACAGCTGGCTTATTGTAAAACCGGAGCTGTCGATTATCCAAACGTTGTTTTCCCCGTGAGCTGAACCAGGAGCAATCAGAGTGCTGATATGGACAACTGGGCTGGTACTGAGACGAATGGCAGGTTTGCAGGTTTATTGCACATGACTCAGGCACTTACTCAGAAACCCAGGCCCATACATTCAAGGATTGGGCCGCAGACAATAACCTAATAATAAATTTAGAACAGTCTCTATGGTACGAAACATTACATAGTATGTATTTCCATTCAAATTTAGATGTGACATCAGTATTAATTTGTTTTTTAAACTTTCTGAATCACACTGGAACACTTATCTCATAATGCAATACATGCACATCCTATGTAATGCTAATTTGTTTCACGTGTGATTTCATAATTAATTTGAGTTCTTTAACTTGCGCTAATACTGACACCAGACATTCTCTGGGAAAACCATACCGACGTTTTGGGAGCAGTATATACAACGACTGTGAATTGAACTAAATTTACTGTTTGATTGCAGTACACTCTGGGAGCAGAAGGTTATAAATGTGCATTTTTCATTAGGACATAATAATAATAATAATAAGAAGAAGATTTAACTAAAAACAGTTATCTCAAGTGGTGGAAAGTACTTTATACAGTATATTTCCTCAGGGACATAGATGGATGACAAGGATTCCTGTACCACTGAGCTCCAGATTCCTGTCCTAAGCTAGAAGATGCACAAACCTGATCATCCCCCCAGCAGAAACCTTAGTGCCAGCCTCCGGATATGTGCTGTTATTCCTGGCATTTCCACCGAGCGTCTGACAAGTTTTCATCACTCCCACTACTGTACTTGGGCAGATATTCAAATTCTGATATTTAAAAGAAAAGAAAAAACACATCAGCTGTTAATCAGCTGGACAAGGTATGTATGTGTTATCAATATATTATTAATATATATTGTAGCCAATACGTTTTCACAGTATATACAGAATATATGGCTTTGACAAAGGTCTTTATATTGACAAGGGAGGTCTGTTCAACAAGGAATCTAGCTTGAAGTTTTGGCATAGTGTTCTCTACCTCAAATCCTATTTAGCCATGTTAGTGTTAAGGTTTTATTCTAAATACCACGGACAGACACAATGCTGAAATGTAATGCAGGGAGATGGATGGCCGTGGCATCACCTCTTCGGTCAGATTGGGCGCCTGGCACCATCTCTCATTTCTCTGGCTCAAACTCCAGCTCGCGATCAATAGCGCTCCCTGACACAGCATCTGATAGGGCAGAGATAGCACTGATATCATCAGAAAGCTGCCCCTCCCTCCGCCCGCCTACACGCACACGCACACACACACACACACACACACACACACACACACAAACTATGCGGTCTACCCAGGGACAGTCGTATAAGCAATGCGGATGCAGCCTTTCCTGCCGTTTTTTATTATTTAATAAATATTTCCACCCCTTGACACCCAATGATCAAGTGAGTTCAGGTTCTGACCTGAACTCCCAGAGACCCCCTCTTCATCACCCACCACGCTCTCCATCACCTTACTCCCCGTCCCCCTTCCCCCCCAAGAACAAATTGTTTCTCCATCATTGCCGCTTACGCCCCCCCCCACCCTTATTACAAGATAACACACCCCCAACACCCCGGTTATAACAAGGTGAGGTGCAGCTCAAACTGTGAAATGAAAATGTTCCCATACAGGAAAAAAAAAATGACAACAGACGTGATCAGAGCTGACAAGGAACGTAAATTCTCTCACGACGTTTGAATGTCGAAACTGAGCGATGATGATCAGCGCTGAAGAGTCTTTTCCTTTTGTCAGACCCTGGAGGGGAATAGATGAAAGACACAATCAGCCTGCCCTGGCTTTGACCTGCAGTGTTGCCGCAGTGACCTTCAATATATTAGCCTACTGCCCTTGTTACTGCGGCTCTCAGCATTGTGCTTCAATAATTTAAGAACCCAATAAGTATTTAAAAAATTGTGTCTTTAGAAAATGTAAATGTGATTCTTAAAATGTCTTAATTATTTCATAGTTGAATGATAATGTCTATTTACATGAGCCAAAGTTTATGTATAAGCAACTGCTATATTTCATACTATGGACGCAGCAATTTTTCAAACTTTCATATTTTCTGTTATTTTACTTGAAGTGACTTCAAAATCAATGGGATTTTGCCACGCCCCTTCATTACCTACGTGTGCCTCCCCGACTGTTCTCACCTGTTTCTTTGTTCTTGCTTGCTTATCCCCTTTATTTAGTCTGCGTCTGACGTTCAGTCCGGTAGATCTGTCATTATCGTTGGTCATGTTGGTTTGTGTGCAAGTGTGGTGTCAATAAATCCCGTTTTACCCGACGTTTGGCTGGATTTACCTGCTTGCCTCCTCGCTCACCGACACGGAGTGTGACATGTACAACACAGCGTTGTACATTCAAAGTTAAGAATAATTTATAAAAACAACCTGGTATCGTAAATCAGGAATATTTGCTGAGTTTATACATGCCAGTTATAGTTGCTCTAAAAAGCAAGTAAATGCTTGACTTTCTGTATCGTTTGGTCTCGGCGTATGATCGCCGGCTTAGGTGCAGGTTTCCTGATTTTCACACCTCTGTTTCGGGCTACCAGACTCGTGTGAAACTAATTACACCTTAATGTTCCGAAAGCTCATAAACATGGAAATGCGGCTGCTAATATGCCTTGGTGATCATCCATTCCGGCAATCCGGAATGTTAAAGTGGACGCCGTAATTGCAAATGGATGATTTCGCTGAGCGTCGAAGTTGAAAGCTGATTAAACACAGGTTTCCTTGTAATAGTGGATCATATTTCAGGACATGGTTTTAGTTCACACGTTACTTAATAATTTTAAAAACAAAACACCGTTTCTGTGTATATATATATATATAATATTTTTTATTGAATGTGCACATTCAGCCGTTTGCAAATTCGCATTTCTGCGGCAATTTAGTAAACAGCCGAGGTGTATATTACTGTAAAATCTCAGTTAACGGACCATCATGATGGTATGCGCGATAATACATTTAACCATACCGCACATGTGCGATGGCAGCTCATTCATATGTATTTTCCTGCGTGACTTTTCAAGCGAGTCGACATTACTGTCCCCCAGGTTTGAAAATAAAACCGGAACGATGCCATAAACACCAGGCCGTTCGCTTACGCTATAAAACGGATATTTACCTCGAATCTCCGGCTAGTAGGAGGCGTCATAAACGCAGTTACCAGACGCGATACATCTGCATCCAGGAATGAGGGAAATGAAGTTTTACCTGCGCTTTACTTGCCTTATCAAAATGCTGCTGAAATGTCATTATCACTTATTGTTGTGACAGTTTTTTACATTAAACTGCAATAAAATACCTAGACGATGAATAATTTTATTGCACAAATTAAATTTAACTCACACGGTAGCTCCGTAACATTTAAATGGAAAATCGTTCAGAAAGAAGACAGCACTTACACTAAGTAACAGGCCACGTAATAAACAAATGCTATAAAGAAAATATGTGCCACACAATTAAATAAATGAGGCACAGTTGAAATATGAAGAGTGAAGTATGGTTGACCGTTTGCTCCGGGACCATAGGGGTAGAGGTCTGGTTAACAATGACGAAGGCTCAAATGAAAAAGAGTAGGGTGAGCGGGCGTGCAACTCCGCAGCATATACGCAGACTGCCACAAATGTTTAAAGAGGCCTCACAGCTAATGTGGCGGTTTGGGGCCAGCTTCTGTCCCCGCCGTGTCAGCCCGAGGGCGCCGCAAAGGACGCGCTAAGTGGAGGGAGCACTCGGGTGAGGAAGACGGATGAGGGGGTGGCCGTTGAAGGAGGTGCTGCTCTTTCAGCTGCAGCCTCTGGACCAGTTAGCATAGCACTGCGCCACGTACCTGCTTTCCCTATCGATGGTGCTCTATTGACCGCAGCTTCTGGATCCATTAGCATAGCACACTCTGTCACAGCTACAGTACATGCTGGCCCAACACCATTGCCAGGTCGGTTCTTCCATATTTATCTCTATGTTTAGTCTGTGAAGTTTCAGTGATATTCTCTAATACTTTTTCAAAAGCCTAATAGTGTTCTGTGTACTTGTCTGTGCACTTACATTGGTTTTGCAGTAAAAGTGTGTTCATCTGTGCTCTATGAACCTTGCTGGTGTATGCAGAAGAATTTCCCCTTGGAATCAATAAAATTTATGTAAACTATTTTATTTTTTTTCTCCAGCTCCTTCATTCCGTTGTACTATGCCCCCATCAGGCACGGATTGGCCCTCCAGAAGTTTGGGAAATTAGTCGGTGGTCCAGTCTTGTATTAGCCACACTTTCCGTCCCACTCCCATCACCATACAGCCTGCATACCAGGGGTGCCACACCTTGACAGTCCTGTCGCGTTTGCAGGTCAGTCACGGAGATGATATGGATAATGCTTGATCAAAAATATGCCAGAAGAACCTCCTCCCTTCCCAGTCAATGGCAAAACGCACCACCGGGAATGCCCCCCACCCTAGTCAAAAGCAAACCATACCAACTACCCCCCCCCAGTCAGGATTAAATTCCTCAGCTGCTTTGTGCTACCAGTCTGCTCCTGCCCCCCATACAGTCTGCTCCTGCCCCCCATACAGTCTGCTCCTGCCCCCCACCCACTCTGCTCCTGCCCCCCATACAGT
>JABFDZ020000050.1:14171693-14183794 GCA_019775955.2 Pollimyrus isidori | reverse complement strand
ATGTTAGCGAAGTAGTACTATATCGTTTTGCGGAAGGATAAAAATGTTAATTTAAAACAAATATGGCAATAAAATGTGTCAAATTCATATTCATGTCCAGTTTTTTTCCTTATGCGGCAAGTAGCTGTGTAATAAGCGGGATAATGTACAGGCACCTGGTAGTTATCGTGAAATAAGCCCCTTCGGTGTGATCAGGACTCAACGAAGCGTACATGTCCGATGTCTTCACTCTGGTACCACCAGTGCCCAAAATCTGCCTGACTTGCTGACGGAGGCATCTGTGGGTCTGGGGTTGAAAATCAAATGCCACGCAAGAAAGGATCCAATCCAGCCCTATACCCGGCTCTAACTCCCACTGGTGCAGGATAATATATATCCACTCTTGCCATTGTATATTATTCTCTGTGTTACAAACATGCCATTCCTTCCCCTCCAGATATAATTTATTATTATTAAAAATAAATGTACTGGCATTGTCTCCCAGTCTGTTCATTTGAATTAAGCTTTAGTTTATTTCAGTATAGCCTTCATGTAGTCCTGAGGAAATGTCAATTTCCTCCAGATTCCTCACTCAACCAAATAAGCTAAAACGGGCATGTAGTGCGGACAGGGAGGTACCCGTGTATTTCACTGTGTGAAATGCATATAATATTTATATATCCATAGATGGACTTCGAAGTTGCGCCCTGCGTTGTACCAAATCTGTGAAACTGGTTTGTTGCACATATTGGATGGATAGACTATCTGCATTGAAATTAAATATGAAAAAGTACCATTCCTCCCCTTTTCCATAGCTGAGCTCTGAAATCTGGATCTATCGCTTGTCACTTAAGTATAGCATTTACCACACTGAATGAAAATAGATATGTGCATTAGAGCCAGAAAAGAGATTTTCAAAAAAATGGATGGTTCAGAGATAAAATATATATTAAATATAACACGTTGAAAGTACCTTAAGAGTAAGGAAAAAAAGAAAACCTGCTGTGAGGGTAAGTTAGTCGGAGCCGTTTATTTATAATGGTTTAGACCATTATGTTTGAAGCTATGAATTAAGTCTAAGCCTGAACAGGGAATTGCAGTTTTCTCAAAGCCATGGAGTCAGGCAGCCTCTGATTCTGTCATACCATGGAGTCAGGCAGCCTCTGATTCTGTCATACCATGGAGTCAGGCGGCCTCTGATTCTGTCATACCATGGAGTCAGGCGGCCTCTGACTCCTTCATGCCATCCACTCACTTACAAACTATAACAAATCCCCAGACTGACAGGTCTCACTAAAGCCCATCTGGAAGACTTTCAATGGCCTTTGTTTTTTCATTACAACCAATTACAAAGATCGGGGCGACAGAGACTGTATTTCATCTGCAGAAATGCAGCCTGCTTTTGAGGTGCAGAGATAAAAGTAATAGCCTTATCATAACACCGTATTCCCACCACATTGTATGTTTTTGATGAGAGGATAGTTCTAAAAACATACAATGTTTCTCCCACAACAAGACAGTATGTTTACAAGACAACTTTGTCAACACATTCTGTACTGTGCTCTGATGTTAAACGAGTAAAGGCATTCGTCACGTTACCCTTTATCTATGGATATCACAAGAATATGAATGACTTATTATGTAAGAATCCTTTCCACTGCACAACTGTTTGCACAATTTTTAAAGATATCCTGCAGACTTCTTATACCATGCAAGCAGCGCTAGGCGCAATTTAGCTACCGTGTAAAAGCAGGTTTCTTGGATTTCATATTAAAGTCTCGATTTATGGCCTGACGTGGGCAGAAGCCACAGCTGCTTTATCTGATTGTATGGCCTGCAAAACAGTTTATCACGTTTGCTCCATCTGTCAGCTTGTGGACCAATGGGTTCGATAGGTAAGGTTTTTCCGCTTCTCTGGCTCTTAAGGAAGAGTTATAAGGCAGGCTGTGTAAACTCCAGCCAGCTAAATCACTCGACTCAGAATCTAAACTGACTGAGCTGCATATTTATGTGCGTTTGAAAAACTTACAAGGGGGGCGGAGGGTGCAATTCGTCAATCCGTCGCGAATTGGCCCGAGGATTTTCTCGCGGCCTAGCATTTTAACCAAGTGGCGTGCGCATTTACACCTGCGCCGGCGTGAGTATGAATATTCACGCGCCGCCCTTCGACTCCGTACACGACTGTCAGCGACGAGCATTCTTTGAAAAGTAAATGCACGTGTGTCTCCCAGCAGTCCCATGAAGAACAACTACATCCCCACCTCTCCTCGCTCTGCCCTCCGCTAATCACACAGATTAACAAACCTCACGATTTTTACAGAGCAGGTGTTTTATTACCCGCAAGAGTGTACGAGTGAATTAGGTCTAGCAGACTCCCGCTGTGGTGGTGCGTTTAGTGACCTCCTGTTTACACCAGAAGCTTCCTCAGGAAAAAAAAAAAAAAATAATACTGGCCGCAGTATGTCATTTATTTCACCATTATTTCACTTCATCACACGCTCAGTTTATAGTACGGTAATGTGCTTTTAATTTACAGCCAGCCCACTGGTTCTCCGCAGATCCAGTTTAATAACCCATACACGTGTACGCGATTTTCCCCCATTATCTATCATATTTAACCTTTTTCTCCTCACCCTGCCTACCTACAGCAGTCCAGCTGCTCTCCATTTTTTATCTCTCTGGGTCTTTATTTATTTTTAACACTTTCAAAAGCTTATAACCACACTCTGGAAGATCATACCCCATCATTTACGTCTCTCTCAGCTTGCCGCTGATAATAGAAATGATTGCGATACATCTATGAAGTTTTCAAAAAAAGAGCGAGAGAAACACGGGATTTGCTTTACCAAAGGGATGCCATACAGGTTCTTTTGACCGGAGCTTCTTGTAGAATAATTGCCAGGCTACTTAAGATGAACTGACTGTGGGTAAAAGCGCTTACTAATGTAAATAAATGCGTGCACAGCTCTTCAAATGCAGAGCTTTAAGGTGCTGATGAGAGTGGTCTCCCTGGCGACCTCAGCTTGTCATTATTGCCATGAGCCACGATCCTTTAACCACCATCCTGTTCAGAAGCTCAGCATATGCCCCTGGCAGGCCACAGATATCAGCCTGCTTCCACAAGCCAATTATCCTTCTCAGGTCTGTCAGCCTCACTTCATGCCGGAGAACGTGGAGGAACCTCTGCTTGGGAGAGGAAGAGTCATTATGCCAGGATTGTCGCGATCTGTGTTCCCAGTCACGTCCCACACAGCACTGTCATCGGCACATCTTTCTTGGGCTCCATCCCTAGGGGCAGCAGAGAGCAAAGCAGTTAAGGACACTGACCCGTAACCAGCTAAATGCAGGCACAACAGAAAGCTCTTCCAGAGGTCTGCTACGTATGAGAGGGAGTCTCAGCCAAGAGCTGCGGAAACCATTGCGAGTGAGTGAGAATAATCACAGTAGACGGCTTTTTATAGAGCTCTACGGTGGCTCACAGATATCACTGTAGCAGCATGCCTCCAGGGCTGGGGGGGGGCGATGGGTTTTTTTTTGTGCCTCTGGCTCTGAATGGGGAAATTGCACGCTTTCTTCAAGTTTCTGCTGTTTCCACTTTTCTCCCGCAGTCCAAAAATATGTGGTTAGGGGACCAGCTATCTCTGAATTTCCCATGACTTTGCAATCATGTGTGTCTGTTTGCCTTGAAATGGACTGGCAATCTACCCTGGGTGTCCCCTGTCTTGTCTCCCGTGCAGTGATGCAAACAGTAATGGGGCCGCACAGACAGTGGTCTCAACTGGAAGCAGATTGGTCCCCACAGTGCTACCTCCCCTGTCATTCAACAATTCAAAACATACCATTGGCTAATAATATGATCCACCCCTCTGCATGAATTATGACACCTCCAATTCTGCCCACCTTAGAAATCCTAGAATCGCCCCAGTGTCTACTGGGATAGAACACCAGTTCACTCTGACCCTCCAACAAAAAAGTGGTTATGGAAGAAAGACAGCTAAAAGGTCTTATATTTACAGTCCATACTAAAGAATTTCAGGGCATATTTACTGCAGCACATCAATTGCTTGTAAAACATTTGAGCAGTCCAGGACAATTTTTTAAAACACTTTTACAGCTTTTGTTGATGTTAAGTACAGTATGTTATGAATGAACTTTAGACAAAATTAAAAGAGCTTCTTTACAGTTCTTTTTTATCTGACGGATATGCATTTCAGCTTTTGCAGGGCCCTGCTTACCTCTGTCACATAATCAATCCATATGCAACGAGAATCTGACATCCTGTAAATCTATAAGAAATATACAAATGAGAGGGGGGCATTCGGCGCATTAAGTTCGTTTGGGGAGAACTTAACTAATTGCTCAGAGTTGTTAAAATCTTAACTAGCTCTAATTTGAAGGACCCAGGGATTTAGCTTCCGCTACACTAGCAGGAAGACTATTCCTCTAACTACACGCTGTGTAAAGAAGTGCTTCCTCAAATCCATTCCGTGTGCAACCCGAGAACCTGACACCCTGTAACACCCACACAGCAAAACATGCAATTAAAAGCCCCCCACCAGCCTGCATTTTAAAGATGTTTTGCTTGAATGTAAATGTTGGTTTACATTTCAAAACTTTTTAATGCATTTTTTTTTTTGCAAACTGAGTCATAATCAGCCCACAACTGTAAGGCTAAGAACAAGAAATAAGTTGTACGTGACTTTATGAGGTGGGTGTCAGTGGGCGTAAATTCTACTTAAGTTGCAGACCTACATGTTTTTATTTGTGGAGTTTTATTTTTATTAGAGCATTAAGAAAGTTTTACTCAAACAATGAACTTGTTTATATAACCTTTCATTCCTTGTGCTGAATTACCCCAAATTTACTGGAAGATCAGAAATGGAGTGTAATACAGTTTACACTCCACGGCCAATTTATAAGGCACCCCTTACGTATAACCAGGCACGTTTTGTCTCTGGAAGCACTTGAAGGCTTGTGAAGTTTGGAGAAGCCATTCTGCTCACTGCTGTGGCACTGAGCTGTTATTTTTGCAGTTGTGGCTTCCCTGTTAGCTTTAACGAGCCTGGCCATTCTCATCTGAACTCTTGTATTAACAAGGTGTTTTCAGCAACTGAGCTGCCATTGACTCTATGTTTATTTTTTTTTAATCATGTGATTGTCTGTGAGCTCCAATCACTGTGACTGTAGGTGGCTGCTTCTGAGACACTAAAACCAGTAGGAATCGCACAACATTTGAAACTACTTAGAAATGCCAAAGATTTTATGCTTTTTGTTCACCACCCCACCTTATAGAGACGTTAAAAATCTCAGGATGGTGGCTGTTTCTGAGGTACTGGAAGCACCCCGTCTGCCGCATGCAATCACACCACTTTCCAGATCCCTTAGATCACACATCTTTCTCCTGACCTGCTCTGCATAGTGTTGTAGCCACATGAATCATTATTACCAGTGTCCATTGCCTGCTTAAAATGAGCATAGAGTGTACAAGTACTGTACTGTAAAGGACTGTAACCTTTCCTTTCGGCGAGGTTGAAATACTTATTAATTAATATATATTGATATATGTGAAAGCTATTTCAAACACTGTGTGACCCAAAGCAGTATTATGAAAACCCAAATATGTTTGTTGACCCCCCCACCCTCGACTTATGTGGTAGGGATGAGAATATACAGTATATGGTGTTAAGGATAGCTAGGGAGAACGTTAACCTTTAAAGCGGGAGATTGAGCAGTGCAAAATGCAACAGCACTCACTTATCAATGGACATTAATAGTGTGTTTGGTGCTCTCTGACCTTTGTGACCGCATGAATGTACTGGGAAAGATCTACTCGTTTATGGGAGGGGGGGAGAGGTGGCGCGGGTTGTGATGCGCTGCTCCTTTGCAGGTATTAGGACCCTTCTGGTGTATCTTGGCCGTAATTTATGCTACAAATGATCCCAAATTCGTTTGTTTGCCTTGAGGTCAGGATTCCGTGCTAAGCATCTTTCTGTGGTATTTAGACCTCATTTACCTGAATAATACACTTGTTAGAGAACATGATGAATTTACCTTTGAATAAATAAGCCTGACAAATATATTTAAAAATATGATATGATATGTCCCTCTATCCAGCCATTTCCCCGTCATTCACGATGGGCCATATTGGTACAGTATACCGGTTTATTTTATTCCTAACTACAAGTTTGGGGGTGGGACTTGAACCCATTACCCACCGAGTGACTGTCTCTGTCTTTGATTTTAAAAAAGTCATCCATCTATCCATACACCAACCACACATTTAGCACCTCCCAAGGTATGCAAAAATAGTAACAGTTCAATGATAATAACAGTGGTATTGATAAGGGGTTAGGGAGGGTTATCGCCTTGCATTCTTGGGAAATTTCCATTGAAAGCAAAAATGAATGCACATCATCATAATAATGAGGGGAGACTGAGGACCCCTGTATGTCATCTTTCTTACAATCATTATTATCTCCAGCATTAAACCTTGAGAGAATATGTGTTTCTTTGGCACTCTGACATGCTAACCACCCCCGCCCCCCCACCTCCACAGAGCTAATATAAGATATGTAGTGGAGATGTGCAATATGCAAGAGTAAAATACCTTCATCATCATCTATATATATGAAATATCAGTTGGGCCACATGGAGACATGGAGAATATAAAGTGTTTCTAATATTTATGTCCTGCAGTGGCTTTATTAGTAACCTTGTGGGGAGCACATTCTGAGACTCTTACGGTCCTGAGCACACCCCCCCCCGCACACTTTGGGGGCTCATATATTTCCTCTCACTTTTGATGAAGAGGCACCTGATCTGTTCCATTTAGCTTGATCAAAGGCTCCAGTGTGATGTACATGAAATGCCCCCTGAGGGGCGCTGGTCACCACTTAAACAGTAAGAGCTCAGCATGGCTCCTGCAGAGGCCCCTGCTCCACCATCTGTCTATCATCTGGGGGCTCGGTGCCCCCCTAGTCCTACAACATGCCCTTCCTTTCGGGCATCACTTTCATTTTTGGCCCAGTTGCCCCTTTAAATCTTTTGATTCTGTCAGGCTCCCACATAAACAGTCATCAGTTCCAGGTACCGCTAGCCAGTCCCTCACCTCCCATTACCGCAGCTTTAGCTCCTCATTGCTTTTCTGACCTCCAGCTTAGCTACTGCTGCATGCTGTGCTAATTTTCAAACAGAGACTTTATTTTACGTGGCTAAGACTAAGACAATCGAGGGGTAGGAGTCAAGGCTGAATGGCAGAACAGGAAGACTTTCTCTGTACAGATTCATACACCTGGGCTTCCAGTTCAGTTATATTTTCAAGACATTCATTGAGCCGACTGTGTGAATATTTTGCTTGTGCTGTTCTTCAGTCAGAATGAGGACGCTACACCACATGGAATAAATGGTCTCATTACTTGCCATAAATGATTTCTGGAGGGTAATTTTGCTCGCTGGCCGCACAGCCTCTCTCCCCTCAAGCAGGATGCTGGGGGCTGAGGGAGTGGAGGATCCATATCATGTCAAGACTGCAGGTTACCCCCCCACACTCCCCCAAACGCATGGCATTAGATCAATCCATACCCTCCACCCATGCTGTGGTGCATGACTGGGTCCATCACACCAAATTAATCTGTCCACCTGCTCAGTGCTGCAATCGGCTCCGCATGTAAACACATTCGTCAATAGACTTTCCAGACTCAAAACCAGAATGTGTACTGAACTAGCTATGCTGGGTTTGGGTTAACATCAGATTTTCACTGTAGGAATTAAGTTCAAGTCATTATTTGGCATGGCACAATATAACTGAGACAAAATAGCTAAATATAATTTAATGACAAACTTTTCATTTACTGGTTTGTCAAGAATGATCTATGGGACGGGTATTTCATCTTCCATATAATTTTTTAAATGAAATCAGAATGATACAAATATTCTAATTCCCTTACAATGAAAGAATGAAGCCTGTATGAACCCATATTCCAGTCTGTCACACTATCAAACATGCATGGGATTATGTGCACGGCAGACAGTTTAGCTCCTAGTTAATCAAATGTCTCTGGACTTATGTGGAGTCCTGTGCATCATGGGGAGAACCCCCCCCCCCCCACCACCCCCCACTGATGGAGGTGTGAGGCAGCTGTACTAGCTACTGAGTCACAATGCATTATGAACCTTATAATTATTTTATAAATGCATTTCAGATGGGTAAAGTCAGCAACGTCCCGTTAGCCATGACTGACGCTCATACGATCCCCAAGGCCACAAAAGCAATGGTAATGTTCTCTTTTAGTGGTGTCAGGAGAATGACTAGCCTTTAAAGTCATGAAATATCTTGCACAATCCAACCAAGGGACAGTTCATTGCTGGGAGATAACAGAAGAATATTCAAAAGAGTGAGCACTAAAGATTATCGAAACCTGAAATTATCTGGCACAATTGCAGGATTAGAAAAAGTGAAAAAAAAGAGAGAAGGATGGAGAGTGGGAGAGAAACCCTTTCAGGAGCCCTGGAAGCATGAATTACAGTCAATGTGTCAAGTTGCACAAAAGACTGAAGATTGACGTCTTTCAGAGTGAGAGCTTTTTTTTAACAGTACTTCACTGTTTCTTTTTTTTCCATTTCGAGGATGTCACATGACCTGCCTTGAAAATGACTCTGTTCCCATATTGTTATTTCATAGCAGAAAACAGGCCTTTGGTGTTTGAATGGCAATGCATTGTTTAAAAAACAAAAGCAAATTAAGTATAATTTGGCATCCCTTTCTGGAATCAAGGGGCCTTGTTTTTTGTAATACAGATATACAGAAGAAAGTTGCAACACAAATGTAAAATCACAAGCCGGAAAGTCTAAGATTAAAGTATAAAGTTCTTGCAAACATCTTGTTTGCCTCCTTCGTGGATACAGCAATTCCCACAGTGTTGTGAACTGACCAGTCAATCAGCTGCTTAACGACAAAACAAAAGGAGGCTAATTAAATACCTGAGTTCAAAAACACAGATAATTAACTGAAAAGAACAAATACACCTCCAGTTAAGCGTTTCTCTGTTCATTGGTGGTTGCCCCGGGCAACTCGCTAGCAGATGGTCCAGAAAAGAGAAGAATTTCAAACTCTATGCAGGCAGAATGATGGCTGCCAGCTGCCATTTTTCCTGGTGTTCATTTAAAGTGAACAGACACTTTTCATGAAGTGCAAAACTGTTGCTTTGAAAATCTAACAATGCTAGCTGCACTTGGCCATCTCTGTAAGCGATAATTAAATATCATAAATATGCAACGGAATTAATCAATTGCACAACACTTCGTCAAGACTTCCCCAGTGCTTTCAAACATAAAGGTAATATTTCGAATTTGAAATTGTGCATTTTGGTACCATCAACTTTTTCATAATGCATTATAGAGAATTATTTTTATTTAATCCTCAAATTATATGTTACGTATTTAGCAGACATACCCCACATCCCCCACAACCTTAAATCGGACAAGAGGTCTTGTTCAGCTGCTGAAATTTTAAATCACCATGCCGACCCTGACAGGTCCAGCATCTGAACCCACCGAGGTACACATCACCTTAACAGTTGGTTTTGTGTTAATGTTTGTAATTTGGATTTGAGATGTTATAAAACAAGATGGTTAAGCCCTTTTCACCTCACATCTCTGTGACCAGGGTTTGAGACTCTTCCAAGGTTCTATCGTGGGGTTTCCTTGGGGTACACAGCCCCCCCCCCCCCACCACCACCATGATCCAAAAACATGCTAATTGAAGTTACCAAACTGTATGAATCTGCCCTGCGATGGGCTGGTACCACATCCTGGGTTGTTCCTTGCCTTGTGCCCATAGCTTCTAGGATAAGTTCTGTGACCCTGAATTGGAAAAAGAGGTACAGAAGATGGATGGGTGTTATTAAATCACCTAAAAGCGTTAAAGTGCTGTTTGGCTACCAGTAATATCGTTTCATATAGTTTCACCATATCAGGAGATTGTCTACTGTAATTTGACGGGCAGGTATATTACAGAATCACCTCCTTCTCCTGGTCTGGAGATAATAGGTTTCCAATTGTTTTCATTTTTCCCCCCATTCACCGTCGATGCAAATAATGTTATGCATGGTGGAGCAATTTTCCTAGTGAAAATGTGCAATGGCAAATAAAATTAACTTTGATCAGATTTAAACATCAGGATTCAGAGTAACGGAGCGATTGAAGATGCCGGTGTGCCCCTGCCTGGAGTTATCATTTCAGAGCAAGAGCCCCAGGGAGAAGGAAAGCCCCAGAGTCACTGACCCAGCCAAAGTGCTATGGGCACTTACTCACTGTCACTTGGGTATCATTTGTTTCTGCCAGCTGTGCAGGAATATAATGATATTTCAACAGCTATTTAATTTCCGTTCTTTTTTTCAACTGATGCTTTCATCCAGAGTGACATGAAATTGACAGAGCAGAGTCAGACAGTCCCTGCAGCAGTGGGGGCATTAGGGGCCTCGCTCAGCGGCGCCATGGTAAAATCACCATACTGACACTGGGATTTGGTACAGCAACCATCTGATCAAAAGCGCCAGCTCCTAACTTCTGCGCAACACACTGATTTTATGAACGGTGATGTTCATGAAAGAAAACACAATGAGAAGAATTAATGGCTGTCACCCTTAGGTGACTGTCTTAACTCAGAGGAGTATCGGAGCTCACATCAGTGACAGCAATGCCTATTCGTTGAATAACGTGGCTCTACTATTCCAGTACGCATAAAAATTTGGTTGTTATTATAGAAATGTCATCAGAAGTGTCACCACGACTAAACACCTGTAGGAACTAACTGAGTCCACTTCAGTGTAAGAACAAGACCACTAAGTATCTGTACTCAGATGCAGGCTTCTTAATGGCAGTAATGACATGTGAGTATTCGACATTGATATTTTACTAAACACATGTTCACATTGGATTGTGCTTAAGGTGCAAAAATATTGGGGATTGAGTCAAAATTTATGAGGATAAACATTGGAATGAACGTGCTAGCTCTTCACTGTGCAGTGACAAAACAGATATCCTATTTGTCCTGGAACAGGTGACATTTTTGATTTTGCTTGGGCTCAGGCCTCTCTCATTAATCACAACAACAAACTCATGGCAGATGGTGGCTTCACACTGCTCAGAAACTGTCTGGCCGGGTTTGCATTCACACCAGCTTTGTTATTTCATGATTAGCGCGTGGCTCTAAATCTTGATTTAATATGAGTGTGTGACAGTTTGGCCGTCAATCAGAACGACTGAGTCAACAGTACAGGCCCAGGGAGTGTTTTTTGTAAGACCCATTTCATAAGGCCTTTCTACCTAATCAGAAATGGCAAATCTTTGGGGGGGAGGGGTTGCATAAAATATACATAACAGAGGGAATTGCATATATGTATGCTCACCTAAAGAAACCAATTTGAAATGATTCGAGCTTTGTGACATGGTGCATTATCCTGCTGGAAGTAGCCATCAAAGGATGCGTACATGGTCATCATAAAGGGATGGACATGGTCAGAAAAATGCTCAGGTAGCCTGTGGCACTTAAACGATGCCCAATTGGCACTAAGGAGTATAAAGTGTGCCAAGAAAACATCCCCCACACCATTACACCACCACCACCAGCCTGCACAGTGGTAACAAGGCATGATGAATCCATGTTCTTATTCTGTTTATGCCAAATTATCTACCATTTGAATATCTCAACAGAAATCGAGATTCATCAGACCAGGCCACATTTTTCCAGTCTTCAACTGTCCAATTTTGGTGAGCTCGTGCAAATTGTAGCCTCTTGTAGCCCAAAAAGTTGCTCTTCTATCAGCTTGCATCTGTCGGCCCATTCTCCTCTGACCTCTAGCATCAACAAGGCATATTTGCCCACAGGACTGCTGCATACTGGATGTTTTTCCCTTTTCACACCATTCTTTGTAAACCCAAGAAATGGTTGTGCGTGAAAATCCCAGTAACTGAGCAGAGTGTGATATACTCAGACCGGCCCGTCTGGCACCAACAACCATGCCACACTCGAAAATGCTTAAATCATTCCCATTCTGACGTTCAGTTTGGAGTTCAGGAGATTGTCTTGACCAGGACCACACCCCTAAATGCATTGAAGCAAC
>JABFDZ020000050.1:14146082-14171593 GCA_019775955.2 Pollimyrus isidori | reverse complement strand
CTTTTTAAGTGTTTAATTAGTTTTACAAGTAAAAAGTACTATACGTATATAAATATACAGTATTGGTCTAAGCAACCTACAACTTAAATTAAAAAAAAACTACAAAGGTATGGTGATGAAATAGTTGTGCTTTGTTACTTTACACTTTGATCAGTTCAAGGTCACTTTAAAGCAGAGAGCAGCACTGTTAGCTGTGCATGAGGTCATTTCTGAAGACAACATATCACATAGAACCTGATCATAGGTTCAAGGCCTCTCTGAATTCTTCTCATACTGTAGAACTATGCTTTACAAATTAAGCAATTAATCACTAAAATTGCATTACACCGTACTTCCGTACTTCCATCACTTTCTTAATGAATATGTTTGCAAAATCACGTAGAATGGCCTAAATGAACTGAAATTAAAAACAGATAAAAATTCATTAAGATTTTTTAAATCTTATTTTGTGCCTGATCCAGTATGCATGTCACATCTCACTCACTGAAAAATCCAGTTTCAATTTAATCTTTCTGAACATACATAGTTTTGCTGGTTGTAGCTGATGTCCTCTAAATTCTCTTTCTTCGTGAAGTCCTTGATACTTTCAGGCAATAATTTCCCAAAAGGAAATGCAATATTCACATTATTGACTAAAATGTGCTTGTAAGTTTGGAAGGGTTTCAGAAAGGCAGGATTTGATGAATCAACGTTTTACTTTTTCTTTGTTGGTAGAAAGCCAACCTAAACCCCCAACAGTTACATGCATGGGGGGGGGCGACTTTAGTTTTCTGCACTGATAGAATGCTGTGATTTTTAAAAGTCTGTTTATGGGCTTGTAGGTTTAAAAAACAAATGTTTTTCACTCTCGCCCATTGGATGTGTTGCATTTAAATGGGAGTCTGGGCTTCCACCAGACCTGTATGCCTCTCGGTGTTTGTATACGGAAGCCAGTGTAAGCCTCTATGGTTCAGTGTGTAAGTCCTGGAACAGACAACCTCGGCATCACAAACACAGAACTGCTTAACTTTAATTGACCTTTGGTAGTCCCACAAGTTCATTGAGATGCACTTTAAGAAACTAGTAAAGTAAGACACCTGGGAAGAATCTTCTATTATTTTGACGTGAACTCAAAACTCATCTATTTACAACTATGCATTTTATGTTTAAGGAGTATTTTCTTTTAGGTATTGTGCTTTTTTAAAAAAAAAAATATAAAAAGAATGACAGATGAAAAACAACGGGATGGGATTATGCTCAGATGCGGTAAACAAAGTAAAAGATTTAGTGTAACTCGGCAGAACCCTGGAGTAGCTCATCTGCAGTCTGCCAACGGGGCTTACCCACCCTACCTGCCTGCGATCTTCGCCCAGGGCAAAGATGCAAATTATCAGCTCATTAAGCTAACTGTGAGAAAAGCACTCCAGGTGTAGGGCAGCTGCCACTGAAGCAAGTGCCTCACCACTACTGGCCTCCGTTCTCATGGAGAACAACAGGCTGGAATGAGCGATTCAGATCTTACTTTGGGGCTCGGTGCCCAGAACTGGAAGGTTCAAGTCCTGTGACTGGCAGAGCATGTTGTGCCCTTGACTAAAAACCTTAAGGTTATACAGGGGACTTTTTGAGCAATGTTGCCTGGCAGTGTTCCTGAGCAACATTACTTGGACACTTTCTCATGGAGAATGGGCCACAAAAATTGTTGGAAACAGTTTTTGTCTTTGTGCAATCTCTTCCAATCAGAATACTAGCAACCAATAATGTGACTTGGAGCTTCAGCATCCATCCTTCTGGTGTCCATCTCTCTGGCAAAAGATTTGCACTTCTCTGATTGGTTGTTGCCAGCAGTCCTTCACTTTCATTAGTTGCCTTGTGTTTCACCTGACTGCCTATTGCTGGCAATATTGCTCATAAAATTACCCCATATATTATCATTTGTAGTCCCACTTTCTCCAGAGGCACCGGATGCTTGCTGACACTGTACTCTGACCTCAATACTTGCTGTCACCTGTATATATGTTTGTGTATCTCACAAGCAAGAAATCTTCCAAGTTTCCCTGCAGAATGAATAAAGGATTACTATTATTAATTATAGATCATAATTCCTGTTTCTAAACTATGGGCTTTCATTATGCAGTGTAAAATCTGGTCAGTTCCCGGCAAATGCATCCTAAAGGCCTCATCTCCAAGGTAGCCGCCACCACACACACGTGCAGACATATAAAGGAGACCCACACAGACCCCTCTCCAGCCCGACCCTGACTCAGGCTGCCCTTGGTGTGCCGTACGCCTGAGGTGTCGCAGCCAGCAAGCTGAAGTCGTGAGGTTTTTTAATATACTCCTCAATATGACTATGTGGGTGGAAAATACAAGTAATCGCAAGTCGTGCCTAAGAAAGAAAATACAGAACAGAGTGCTTTTTCCCTTAATTGTACTTGCATATCCTTTGCATTTATTTTTTTCTAAATTCTGGGAGACATAATTAAATAATGGTGCTCTTCATATTTTTTGAGTAAAGATGGATGATGAGTAAAAGAGCGGCATTGTTCGAGGAACACGCGAAATCTCAGCTGAAGTGGTGGACTTCACCAGAGCAGGTCCAGAGAAAGAATAAGGGATGAAAAGACTGAGAAAAGATGAAAAATGAAAGGTAAAAAAACAACCACCGTCACCCTATCCAGCACTTAACAAATGAAGATAATCATGCAGTCACAAGCATGCCCTTATACCTGACTTTGATTTCTAGGAATAACATTTTCATATATTTTACCAGACACACTCATAATCAAGGAAAGTGTCATTTTGTTTGTTCGTTTGTCCGTCCCTTTGCTCGCTCATTCATTTGTTCATTCATTTGTTTGTTCATTTACTTCTGGTGGAGTACAGGGCACAAGACAGGAGACCACCTGAATGGGGTGCCAATGTATCATTAGGCACACACTCATAAACACAGCTAAGCAATATAGAACCCCCTCCAAAATAAGAAATAAAAACGTAATAAAGTCAGGTTATTCATGGATGATCTGTGTCTGTGTCTGATCAGAAGATTGATAGATGTTCCCTATCAGACAAAAAAGTGTGCAGGTTTTGAAGTAGGTGTCTTTAGCTCTATAATGTGCTCTTCATTAGTTATATTACTAGTCTGCAATGCTATGTGCGGCCTTTTGTTTCACTGAAAGCCTTGGCAGGCTATGTGGTTAAAATGTTTTTATTTCTCTCTGCTTGTTTTGCTCTTAGATGTCAGAGTCAGACAGGAGATTTATTTAAAACACCATTTCTGCACAAACCAGACCCAGGCACCCATTTGCCTTCTTCCCATTAGGTTATAATTGCCTTCCCCTTGTTTAAAAGGGTGCTTCCTCCACCCACCATTTGCAGTAGTCATGTGGGGAAATATTCTTAATAAAGATAATGTTGTTATAATTTTGATCTTTGTGTTTTACGGTTATTTATGATTCTGAGTAATGACCTCATCTAGCTAAGAGTCTGGTATCATATTTATTACGTATACATGCATATTTGTCACTGCATGCTGTAATATATATATATACTGTATATTGAGCAGTCTGTTTTGTAATCGGGACTTAGCGGCCTCAAAATGGCATGCAATACGGTGTGTACTCTATCAGTAAATATAGAGTGCATAGTGTCTGCTGATATGTACACACATATGATCCAGAGAACTTTGAAGTACATATGCAGTCTGACGGTTATTTTCTACATTTAATTTTTTAGCATATGTGTTTCCCCAAAGCAGCATGCATTTATGAGTGAAAGCAAAGTCAGCCAGTCCCTGCAGTAACCTGGAACTAGGGGCCCTGCTGATGGACCAGACAGTAAAATTACTGCACTCACCCTGGGACTTTAACTGGTGACCTTCTGATCACAGACACAGGGTCGCAACACAATGAGTCACAAAACACCCTCCGAACCAACAGCTATAGCTTTAGATTATGGGTGTTATCCACAGAGCCCCAAGCATTCCGGCAGGTCTTTTGCAATGAGATGGAATCCAGCGCAGACCTGTGGAAGACCTGCACACCCACAGGTCCCTGCTGCGTATCCCCCATCTGCGAACGTGGGTACCAGGGTTGCACTGGGTCCATGTCGTGTGTTCCTTCAGGGTCTAGCCTGAAATGAAATAATCCATTCCGTTAGATGTTGTAAATATCAGTCAGGAAATGGGCAAAATTCATTACAAAGCATTTCCAGGCATCGGCAACATGAGTCAGAAAGAAAAAAAAGCCCCAGACTAATGCAGGACAAATCACTCTGCCAGCCAATTTCCTATTACTTTTGACAGTTTTGACAGAATAATTGCCCCCCTCCCCCCCCAAAAAAAAAATGTGTTCACCTAGATTAAGTTCGATTTATTGCACTGTGGCAAGACAGACGATGAGAGAAACAAGCGAGAAGAGAAGCATGGCATTTAGTATTTTTAAATGTATATAAGTTGGTATGTAGGCCATTGTATCAAAGCAATTTAAAGTCGCGTGCTGCAACCCTAATGGTATTCAGTTTTGTGTCATTTTAATCAACACCTCAGACTACCTCACAGTATCTCAGCCTAAATCAGCACACTGCTGTTCTTTCTTATTTTAATCAACAGCCTTATAAAATCATATAAATAAAAAAATATATAAAATAAATTCAGCTTTCATCTTTGCTGCATTATTTAACAACTCCCCCAGTGTATGTTATTTTGATCTATTCAGTTGTACTGTTGTGTTTTTTTTTGTTTCTCAGTACAGTTAAACAACACCCCAGCATTTCTGTAACTTCAATCGACAAAGGTCTAATTTTAGTGCAACTTTAATTAAAAGAGACCAAATGTTTATATATTTTCTTTTGCATTGCTATCGTTGCTTTTCTGAGATGCCTGGCAGGCCAATCCATTCAGATTCATATTAAACAATAAATTTGATAGACTCGTATTAAACAATTAATTTGTCATTAATGTTTTATTGAGGAAATACTATTGTAAGAAAAATGTAATCTCTCTGAAGACTTACCAAATGTTCTGGAATTTCCAGAGTACGAGCTGCACTACAGTCATCACGCTTGGTATTCCCTCTTGAATACATAATGTTTGAAATGTAATCTCTCCATTTACACAGCTTAAAGTGATCATTGTTACAAGTTTTATATAGAAAGATATTTAGAATACTTTGGTTTAAATGTTTGGCTTTTGATCTTAATCCTGCCACCATTTGTTGAGTTTTGTGAAGCCCTCTATGAAACTCCAGTCAAAACAATTTCTAAAGGATATTACGGAGATGCAGAATTTAAATAATTTAGAATTTATGAAACATCACATTATATAGCAGATAAACTGTAATAACTGAATGATCATTTTTATTATTGTGTTTCATCAAGAATATATAGTGTTTAGATTTTATATTATATAAGTGTAAAAGCACTGCAAAAACAACAGTCTCACCATATTACATCCTGTTTGGATGATCCATTATCAACTGATTTTTCAAAGAAAAACTCAAAATTTACTTCAGAACCTACAGTAAATATGTATTCTTTTTTTCTTATGATTAACAGTTTTTAATCTAACAAGTTCATATTACAAAAAAATGCATTCCACTTTAAGTTAAAACCACAAAAAAGCACACATGCAGGATCACACATATTGTGACCCAGTCAATTTCATTAAGTAGTAAGGAAGCATCATGACTATATCCCTCCACTCCAGCAATGTGCAGCCCGTTCCTTTACGAAAAGATTTTATGATTGTCAGTTCCCTCTATTATCTGATCCAGGCACGTACAATAAGATAATAAGACGATGATGGCGGCTTTCATCATAATGAAAGAAAGCAATTAAGAAAGCAACCTAGTCTAGAAACTAGATATTTAGAGAGGTTCTGCAGCAAGAACCCAAATAACTGCCCCTACTTTGTTCTTTTGTCTAACACCACCAGATCTCATCCAAGAGGTCAAGAGTGGTGTCAGTTAAACCTGGGTTCCTTTGGCCAGTGGTTTCCGGCAGCAATAATAATTCAACAGTAACATAGTGCAAAATGGAGCTGTGAGGAATATTCTAATTTAGAATTATGGATTGAGGATTACAGTTAGTTGAGTAGTAGCTTTGTAGAACCCAAAGGGTTGAACATTACTGTATATTGAAAAAGTGTTAGAATGCAGCGGGATCCATCTCCACTGGGGATTCCTGAAACATGGCCGGAGGTGCAAACAAGGCTTTGCTCTTCAGACAATGCACCTCCCTTAATCCCCAAAATGCTAATTACACTTAATTAAATTTTCTCCTCGATCAATACTATAAAGCTTCCTTTACCATATGGAGTTAAATGGTATGGTGCCAAATATGAAATGCAAAAGGTACTTAAACTAATTGTTGCTCAACACTAAAATTCCTGGCTTGTGTCATTACAGTTTAGTTATACTTTTCCGTATCTTACATACTCCAGCTCTGAATGGTAATATCACCAAGATTAAAACAAGGAAGATTATATGTTTTTTTGTGTTTTATAATGATCTCCTTTTGAAAGGATTGTTTGAAAAATGGGATCTGACTCAAAGCCCTCACTGGGGTGAATATTGCATCTCTGTATAACTGATGAAAACAGATCCATCAGTTGAAATATTTAATGGTTGAGCACGGCAAAGCTAGCAAACAGACTTAATTACCATCTTCTAAATCAGGCACACACACTCCTTTGCTACTTGATTTATCTCGGTTCTCCAAAACCCAAAACTTGAATTGTATTATTCAGTCAAGGGAGTCATTATTCATGCAGCAGCACAATGGATTACGTACATTTCTGGGACAGGAATGCCAGACAGGGAAGTCTGTATTTTCATATTTATTTATTTATTTATTTATTTATTATTCTACTCATTTGTTTATGAATATGTCTGTTGTTTATCCTGTATGTCACTCAGAGAATACATGCATATCTGACACATCTTTACCAGCCTACACCCTCCTGAATGTTCTTAGAGTTGCACTTTACTTGTTGATTCAAACAGTTGTCTTCTTAGGCTCTGACTGCGTTACAGAGGTGTGGTATAGCTTTCGCTGGGATACTGTTGTATACTGTAGCTCTTGCTGGGTTACTCTGGTATAGCTCTCCTTGGGATACTGTGGTATAGGTCTTGCTGGAATACTGTGGTTTAGCTCTCGCTGGGATACTCTAGTTTAGCTCTCACTGGATTACTCTGGTATAGCTCTCTCTGGGTTACTCTGGTATAGCTCTCTCTGGGTTGGTTACTCTGGTATAGCTCTCTCTGGGTTACTCTGGTATAGCTCTCTCTGGGTTACTCTGGTACAGCTCTCATTGGGATACTGCTTCCTCTTGTAACTGGACATTCATGGGACGCTCAGCCTAGCTGTACTTATGCCTAGATGAGTTTTTGACAGTTTTTTGGCAGTTTGTTATGTACTATTTATTTTCTTTAGCAAAAGTATCTTCTCAATGTATTGAAATGTAAATGTAAATTTGTGTTAAACCACCTATAGCAAAAAGTGTATATAGTTTTCAGTTTTTACATATTTCTTATAGCAAACAGATCCCTGACCTACTAGCACAGAGTCATGAATTCAGTCAGAAGTCCAAAGCAGGTTAGGGAGTCCTGATCCTGGAGTGCCAGTATCCAGCAGGTTTTACATCCATGAGTTACTATCTGCCTGAGATTTGGTGGGGCTCATCAAAGACCAGTTAGGATGGAAAACCTGCCGGATACCAGCATAAAGGGGCAGGGACCCAAAATACCTAGCAAATGGACTAAACATGAATTAATTATGTTTAGTAGAATGAAATTGCTGCCATATTGTCATGTAAACTCTTTTATATAGCTATTTATTTATGTCTACATGGAAATAATATAATTTTACTTTAATTTTTACTCGACATTTGTAGATTTTTTGATATTTTCAGCATGACTGCTTTCCCTGTGAAAACGTTTCACGATGGATGGTAGCAGCCATAAAGCCGTTCTTTGTGGATTCTAATTATGGCTGGATTTAGCTGATGTGGCTCCGCTCCGCGCAGCCTGCGGATTGCTGCTGGGCACGACGCATGACGGATGCTGCCAAGCTCAGATTTCAGGTCCCTGTGGTGATGCAGTGGATTCGACATAAGCCGGCAGTGGTACCTACATTTGGACCTCCAGTCAAGCGACTCAACATGTGGGAGCTGAGGGATTCTGTAAAGATGATGGGGTGTGCAGCGCCACCTAGAGGCCCAATAACCAAGAGTGCTGCCAGTGCAGAACATCACTGTCTACATCTAGAAAGATATAGATGCTTAAGATTAAAATTCAGTGTCAACTATCTAATATCCCTGCATCTGTTTCTGAGATCTCCTGGTTATTCTCTTATCCCACTGATGTTTGCATATTTGACTATTTAATCACTAAAGGTAAAAAAGACATGTAGAAAAAGACTCCATTTGCACGACTAGCAACTCGACTTTCATTACTTGTGATTTTACAGTAAATATGATGGAAAGACTTGGACTTCACTTGGACTTGAAGGCAAATTACTCAAAACTTGACTCAGACTCACCAAGGAATACTCCCATCCTGGCTAACAACTATAAGATGGAGAATTTTTTTAGTCAAAGAGTTTACCTGCTATTAGAAAGGGGGACTACATATATCACCTTGCCTCATTCAGTTGTATAAATCATTGGGGAAGCCTGGGTTACTTTCTTTGCTTATTTTTCATTGCTTATACTTCTCTATTGACATCACCAAAATTATTGAGCCTTGTCATCTGTCGTGCCCCCACATGCGGGACCAAGCGGGAACACAGTGTAACGCTTAATTAGCGGACTTACAAAAGAGACCAGCCCATGAGGACACGTTGCGAAGTATTGTGCCAATGACTTTGAGCTGTACTGAGTGTTTCTTTGTCTCTCATCTACCTAACAGTTCTCTCGCCTGATCTGTTTACCCGGTCCTTTTCCTTTCCTTCCCCAGACCAGCTCCCATACCTGACCCGCTTCCTTCGCCACGCCCTGCTCGTCACGTCTCCCCTTCCCTGTGTGGTCGTGTCCCATGTCTACCTGTAGGACGGAGCCCCTGGCTTCAGACCCTCGCTCTCCCTCAACGACCCAGCTTCAGGATCTCCCATGTCTGGACCTTTGCCAAGCCCGAATCTTTAAAACCTGCGTTTACCCACATTTCTGGAAGCGCTTCTCTCTGCTTAGGCGATCGCCGCAGTTTTTGATTTTCAGAAACGGCCTATTTACATGACCATACTTGAAGGACCCAGATTCTAACTCATAACTGAAAGTCCAATCTTTGAGGACTGAAATCTGAATTATAATCTGAGTAAATTACACACATTTAAGAATCCAACACACCAAGAAACATTCATTTGGGAAGCCTAAATACAGAGAATATCTTTTAATTTAAAGAAATAACAAATATTTACCTGATACTAACCTGCAGAATTTTAAAGATGCTTGTTTCAAAGACTGAAATTTCCATAATTCCATTTTAAAACTTGTTGTAGCAAAACTCTACCACAGTACATTGTAGGATGCATTCTTTACAGGCATAGATAGGTTAAAAAGAATGTCTTCCCTATATCATGGTTGTCCTACCACAGTTTTATGCCCTTGTATATGCATGGAGTGATGAATCTTTCCAATAAACTATCTCAGGTGACCCTACATTCAGCTCATTGAAATTGCAGACGGGATAGAATTAATACTCGCTGAAATGATAAAATTAACGCTATGGTATCCAGAGGGGGACTATAACCTCAAGTCTCCTCAAGTCAAAGGGTCCAAGTCGGGTCCAAGTCTCGAGTCATTTGACAAGATACAGTCAAGTCTGAGTCTTCAGTTCAGCTGAGTTGAGTCACAAGTCATCAAATTTGTGACTTGAATCTGAGTCAAGTCATTGGTCAGTGACTCAAGTCCCTACTTCTAATTGTTAGCATAGTTGGTAATTGATCTGCTACTACATGTAAAGTGAATTACCAACATCCATGCAAGAAACTTCTCCACTCATGAATATTTAACAATTCAGCTAGTAACTAGAACTATATTAAACCATATGCTGTAAAATATATGGAATAGCCGCATTAGTTAGCGATGTATCTGTGTAGAGCAATTTGCCACATTTGCTATTTACCGCATATTGATATAAGTATTTTTTGAAGTTTATTGAACAATGGTAATTACTTGACCTGCTAATTTAAAACAATGACAGCAATGATTCAAATTTATATAGCACCTTTAATCCACACATGGGTGCTTCACAGAGGAAATAAGTAGCAAATACAAATAAAAGATGGAAGGGGTAAAAAATAATCACAGAGATCCCCAAATAATAACTCAAACCATAGTAATAGGGAATGGACACAATGACAGTCAATGATCAGGAAAGGACAGGTAGCAGAGGGAGAGAGGAGGGGCACTTGAGCTGAGATTTGAACAGCGGGAGAGAAGTAGTTACATGGAGGCATTGGGAAAGGGAATTCCATAGCTTGGGGACAGCAACCTTAAATGCCCATGCACCCATAGCGGAAAGACGATGATCTACAACAATCTGAAAGTTGGGCTTATTCTCTGCTAATTCACACACCCTGTCTCTTAAGCTGCCATTTGATTGAATACCATGCTCTGCTCAGTATCCTTTGCCCAATAAGTCAAAAATAAAGTGAAACACATCTGCAGTTTGCTTAAACAAGAATGATGGAAGATGAGCAGTTCCTACAGACAGATAGGACAGTTATGGCTATGCCACGTTCATGGCCCAGACTTCAGTAAGACCAAGCGATTTCTGCAATCTGTCTGTTCTCAGCCCAGCTTCTGAATCCAAAAAGGCTGGTATGTTCCAAGCTAACCACCAGCTGTCTGCAGTGCCTTTTTTTTGCCTGTTGGGTCTCCCATTGATCTGCCTGCAAATCTGCATGGTCTGAGATTTAGCTCTGAGGTGCCTTCATGAAAACATACATGGAATTCAACAATCCAACCTGGCTTCTGACCCCAGTCACAGGCCATCTATGTGACACAGTGCTGTTGGATTTTTCATAAGCAGCAGCTCCCTCAGGCACAACTATTAATTTGTCCTGTCCTACCAGGGATCAGGGCCATATTAGGAAACAACCTTCCAGAAAGTTCCATTTTAATTCAGTGAACTGGGAACCATTAAAAATGCCTTTCATTGCTGTTTTGTTGAGTCTTGTGTGAAACAATTTAGAGTGGCACAGGTTCACCTCATTACTGGAGGAAAAAAATGAGAATTTTGTGGTAAATGCACGAGACTGTCCCAGCTTATCTCCTGTGTTGCTGTGGCACATCCACACACCAGCTGTCTTTATTGGATTTTTGTTCGGCACAAAATAATGTTTCACTTTCCCACAGAGGTACGTAGGTCTTGAAGTTTAGGTCACCAGACTGGGCATTAAGCGGTCGCTAATGGACCCGATCTGCATTTCTGCTTTGGAAAATGAACCGCTGGAACGGCCCATTATCCCAGCAACGGAGGGGAGCTGGGAGTCATATCCGCTGTGATGAGGTGTGGGATTGAGTGAAAGAGATGGCTTTATCATAAGTTCTACGTTTAAACCCAGAGTGACTGACTATATATCGACCATTCTGTGATGTCAATTAGGGCGAAGGATCCCTTATATTCAAATAAGACTGTGGAAGTTGAATTCATTCTTGCTGCTTTGGTTTATTTAATGCAGCTGCCATTCAGAGCTGCTCTTCCACCAACATGCTTCATCATGTTCACAGCAAACTCCAACAACACATAATCATAAGTTTGGCTCAGTTGGGCAGAAAGGAAATTGCAAAACAACAGAATAAATTCATAGGGGGGCATGAAAATTCTGTAGTTTTTGCCTGGAATTTCTACTTTTTGCTGCACTGTATCTCAAAATCGACCGCCAGAGATTGAGCACGTTGAGCTGAATGGGGGAAATCAAAGGGCAAACTAAATGTCACTAATCTTTGCATCCCGTACCGCAGTGGAGAAAAATATATTCATCACATAAACAAACACCAATCACCGTAAATGTCACTGGTGGCCAGCGATGTTCCCATTTACTGCTTGTATTTTTTGGACGGGTGCAGTGCTGGAATTAGCCATGTTTGTTATGCTGGCAATGGTGTTGGCATCTGCGAGAAGGCCAGTTAATGCAACGAGGCTGGGTCTTCCAGTGCATGTCTATAATAGTCTCAGGAATATGTCAGATGACCTGACAGCCAAGACGGATGTGGCCACAGTGTGGAGCTGTGAATCTGCTCCACCTGAGACGGCATAACCTCCGACGGCTTGACCCTGTGACCTCAGTGCCATATGTTCAGCTGTGGGCTGGGGTGCCAGTGCAATCTAAGAAGATGACAGGCTGGAAAATGTAAACAAATCTAATTATGAACCATAGTGGAAAGCAGCAGGGTGCGCAGTGCACCCGAAACTGGGCCTGCCACCAGGAGTGTCTCGCCATTGTCCTTGAGTGGAGCATTTAGCCCGAACACCTTCTGGAGACGACTCCAGCTCTGTGGATGACAGCAGTGTGGAACATTAAGCCTCTAGCTAATTGTGACTGTGAGTGAAGTAAATGCACCATCTCAGCAGCTGTGTATAACTGGAGAGACGAGCATTAGCGGTAAGAGCAGAGCAGGGCGGACATTAGTCACCGTGACACATCTGAGGCGGTTTCTGCTTGGCAATACGGTGCTCAGACGTGCACTTCACCACATCTAGACTGGCAGTTGCACGACAGGCAGGATGAAAACACGGAAAGGCAGAGGAGAGGCGTACAGCAGATCCATGATTCAGATTCTCCACCTGTTACGAGTTGCCCAACTCCAAACACTTGCGGCATGGGATATACTCACTGCCCTCCCCAGTGTCTGCCACATGGAGTGGGGCTAACTGCCCCAAGTGACCGCCATGCCCCCTTCCCCTCCATGTCACCCAAAAATGCTGAAAAAGAACAATTATAACATATTGTGTGAGCATAGCAGATGTGTCTTTTGTTTTCTGTGGTCCGGTGATGCTTGACGACTGTTACTGTCACCCCTCCCCCCCCACTGGCATCCTGGTAAAACCACTGTCTTATGGCCCCTCCCCATCAGAAATGTTCTGATGACGATGCCGGCTGCCCTAGGTGGTCAGGTCTACTTGGAAAATGAAGGTCCTTAGTAATCAGGATTATCAAGAGGCAACAAGGTCGTAGTGTCAGGTGCCCCCCCCTCCATCCCTCCCCACCTTGGGATGTGTCTGCGCAGCACTGGGACAGGAGCTCTCCAACAGTCTGCTCTCCTTCCTCTGTTCCAGTATTTAGAAGCGGTCTGGGGTTTGAGGGGCCAAGGTTGCTGCCTGCAGTGGGAGCAGGCTGTGCTAATGAGCCTGTTAGCATTTGGATCCGAGCGGCGGCCGAGATGGGGGGTGGTAGAGGCAGCACAAAAGCTTTCATCTCCACCATTCACATTCATTGCGGCAGAATTGATCAAACAGAAGAGATTTTTTTTGGTATTATTTTGTTTTCTTTTTTCATTTACTGCTTTTGGCGCAGTCAAAAACAGCCAAAGCCGTTCCTATTTTGGAAGCTATGGGGCAGTTCTGTGGACGCCTGGCTTGCCCTGAGGCTGTGGCAGCCAGCCGCTTCAGCCCTTTAAGCGATGCCTTCGCTCATTATACCTTTGTTCTTGCCGGTTGCCTCCACAATCTGCCTGTCGCCAGGCCGGGCTTTGATCTCCAATGTGATTCATGTTGTCGCAATGCAGACAACAGTAAGGAGATCTGAACCAAGGCGCTGTGGCCATTATCTCTGTGGCAGTTTGCAAGGGCCCTGCTAGAGGATCCTAGAAGAAGTCGTGTGAATTTTGTGTTGCAGAGAAAATCCATGAAATGATGCTTTATTCACCGTTTGCACCAGTACATTGGAATGCTTCTATTTACATATCCCATCACGTTTGCTTGTCGAGGCGCACACACACACACAAACACACACACACAAATAATGTAATATAATATGTTATATATGTAACACTATACTTGAAAGGGCATAAATACGCAGTAGTTGCTCTGTTATTACTGAAGTATAAATCGTGAACAAATGTAGTCGCTACATGAGATAAAACATGCATCATGATTCGTTAATGATAACAGAGATCAGTATTACACTTGTGTTATTCATCACTAGTTACTTCAGTAGGTCCTTCACTAGTTCACAAAAGTTCACAAAATTAACAAATATAGTAACTGCTTGACATAAATATGTGTCACTATTAATTAAGCAGAAACAAACATGAAATCAATTAATACATAAGTAATGGCATAAATTCGCAATACTGCATTATTTGTGCTGCCTCAAGTGAAATGGTACTGTTCATATTATATGCGTGTGTGTGCGTGTGTGTGTGTGTGTGTGTGTGTGTGTGTGTGTGTGAGACAGTAAAACTTGTGCCCTGAGCGCCGGACAGTCGTTTATCCAGCACCTCCAGAGAATTTCAGGGGGGTCGAGGGCATTGCTTCTATGGAGATGTAACTATTCTGAGAAGGATGGGATTCAAACTGACAATCTTCTGATGACAGATACAGAGGCCTAACCCACAAAGCCACAAACCTTCCCCGTAGGCATATGCATGCGAATTATAAAACAGCTTTAACCCTCATACAAGCTGCCTAGCTCTCACTGGGCTCAAGATGGTGGATAATATGGGTAATCCAGGGAACTATCAGATATTACAGTACCTGCTTTGGGTTCTAAACACATCTTAAACAAATAAGACACATGGAGTAATTATCTCCGTTGCAGAGAGTTTCAGACAATCGCTAAAACACTGAATGGCTTTATACGTAATTACCCAAATATTCAGAAGCTTAAGGGTTATCATTTAGATTGGAATACAAGAACCTAGGCTTTGAAACCTTAAGAACCCCAAATGAAGATATTAAGTATATTAAAAGGCTTAGTCCATTTTTAAAGCATATGTTTTGGATTAGGGTTAAGTTGTCATCTGTGCATTACTAAATTCTCCTTGTATCTAATGCCTAAGTGCTGTTTGTTAATAAAAAGACTTACTGTGTCAGCATAAATTTTAGGCCTTTTAACTTGCACTGCATATTTATGCATGAAATACAATAGCATTCCCCCCAAAAAAAAATTAAAAATAAAGAACCGACAGTACTTAAATCATGCCATTGGAGGGCATTGTGCCACATTCGGACCGGACTACAAAGACCAGCTGGGTCAGAACTCAGTTAATACCATGCATTAAGAACTGTGCACTTTATGCACTTTTATAGCCTGCCCAGAACAAATGCCACTTGAATATCCTGCACAAGTGAGTTCTTGGAAATGATCGAACAGCATGTTAGTCACCAGAGAGAGACACAGTCTTTTTAAGTTTTATTTATCACCTTTTTTCAAAAATGAATTAATTATGAATGCGACTTTATATAACAGTAAAGTCAGTGGGAGGCGGTAGTAGATTGTGCAAATCACAGGCATACATACTGCAATTTTTACCAGAACTTGATTAATTTTACTATGGCTCTTTAGAACTCAGTGGTTTTAGCCCAATGCTTATACTGCACAGCTAGAAATCACTCACTAATAACATGCCTGTACTGTGTCTTTACTATCTAGGTCAACATACAGACCAGGATTTCGCTTTAGCAGATGGATTTGTACACTAGAAGAGGCTTTTTCTCCAAACCATTCAGCCTCTGTGCTCATAGACCATCACATATAGGAGTCAGTCACTTCAAAGGTGGAAGACAACCATATTCTCAATGCAGTACATTAACATCCACACACATCCAGCAGATATTGGCACGGCGGTGCAGTGGTTAGCAGGTGTGGATGGATCTAGAAGAAATTTGAAGGTACAAGATCTCGTATAAGACCTATTGTGTATTTTTTCAATAACGAAAATCAAGTAGCAGATATTTGTCTAAATTTCACAAAAGTCATTGAACAATTAAACATGGAACACTGCTTTTTCAGTGTGGCAGTATTTGCTATGCATCCTCATCATTATAAAAGATATTAACATATTAGCATTATGCCTCCATTCATCAATCCATCCAGCCATATTTTAGCTGCTTATCCAGGAATATTAGCATAGTGATAATCCTAAAATATGCTTCAGAAAAAGAACTAAGTAATTACTGAATATGTTATGTTGGTATTGTGAATTGTAATTTTCAGAAGACAATTCAGACCAATTGCTCACGCAACATTATTAATGAAAATACAGAATCTCCACATTTTTAATTAGCATAGCCTCCACACCATTGGCATAAATGCAATGCATAATTCATAGAAAATGAGAAATGTTATGAGGAATTAGGAGATCTCGTCTTTGCTAATCATCCGTGGGTTTAAAATGTGAAAAAATACCGCATAATTGCTTAATTCTGGATTATTCAGTATTATCCAAGTGTCTTCATGCAGTGTTGCCTGAACCTTAGTGGTCACAGGAGTCACTGTAACTATGAAAAGATCCCACAAAGATCTGCGAATGCAATCAAAAAAAGTTAAAATACCAAAAAATTAGTGGTTAAGGGTAGAGCTAGGCGGGGGTTAAGGTTGTCATATTGGGATTAGAGTTTTCCCCCTAGAAATGAATGGAGAGTCCCCACAATGATATAATTACAAAGCTGGCCGTGTGTGTGCGACCTGGAGCTGCTGGACACATTCACGCCACGTCACAGCACGCGGTATCACCAGTGTCACTCCCGCTCCACATGAGTACGGTGCTGCTCACGCCACCGCTGAGTTAATAACGCACTCTGCAGCCGTCCCTGCACAGATGCTGATGGGGGCAACAGCCGTCACCCGCACAGCCAACAGGAGACAGCGATGCCGAGGAGGGGCAAGGCGATCTGACTAAACAATGGAACATGTCAGTTTATCACGGATACAATTATACCCCATGTATATGGAACAGTGTGTGGGCTGAACAGATAAAGTGCTTGTGTCCATTTCTGGTAGGCTAATCAATTTCAGTGCAGTGGCCAGGCGATGACCAACCAAAAGTTTTTTTTTTTTTTATAATCAGTTACAATTGTTTTCTGTTAATTCTCCCACAGATTCACCCAGTTTGGGCCACATTCATTGTGAACCATCCAAGGTGGCCCTAGTGTCATGCATGCCACATAATTACCAGACCAATGCCCCTGGCACTGATGCCCCATTCTGCAAAACAGCTTATGTGGTCATTGTGTACTAGTGTATGATGCCAAGCCTCTGACAGCGTGACTCAATGGGGTTTGGAGGAAGTGACACGGCAGCCCGGGGGTGGGAGAAGATGAAGGATATCGACGAGGCACAGACCTGCGAACACTTATCTCTGGAAGGGGCCTCTGAGCTGCAGTCGGGCACAGAACGTATCACACAAAGCCTTTAAAAAATCAGGCTTTCGGTGTCTCTTTGGGATTCCAGAATGAAAAAATCTGAACTGGAGCAACAGCAGCACAGAAGTCCAGTATCAGTCCCTAAATCCAGCACTCAGTGCTGGGGAAGTTGCTCATAAAAGTAATCCATTACAGACAGAGGTGGAAAGTTTGTGTCCAGAAAGAACAAATTCAGACCAAGGTTTTGTTTCAACCAACCAGTTCAGTATAGAGTCACAGTCTAGACTGGTTGGTTGAAATTTGTTCTTTCTGGACACAAACTTTCCAGGCGCAGGATTTGTACCTTCTGGAGCTGAATTTTCCTGTAATGGATTACTTTTCATAGTAACTTTCCCAACACCTCCAGTCCTCCAACCTGAATCTGGAGAACCTTTACAAAGATATTATAATTAGCTAATAATTTATTGTAAGGTGCAGAGTGGAATCATAATCTTACATTTAGCACACTTATCTGTTTGCTGCTTGGTCCTGGGTTATGTTCAAATGGAGTCACAAATGAGAACGAATCACCACAGTGATCTGCTCTCCCAAGATGTCAACCAGTGTTATCATATTTCTGCTGGTCAGCACCTTTTAAATATTTTGCAGGTCTTATAAAACACACCACTGCTTCAACCCCCCAGTTTTTCGCTGCCAACTCTCACATCTATATTTGTGCTTGTTAACTGAATCTAGTGGGGTTTACTTGTGTTTCAACAGAAAGCCATTTTCATACATTATTAATTTTCACTTACATGTTTTTAAAAAAATCAAATACTGTTTAACCATGTGATAAGTGCAATAATCATGTCAAATATAAATATTTTTTGAATAACATTTTTTCAGTCTATCCTCTATTTTTTAAATGATAGCTCAATATGCCGACTAATGAACATAATGCATTTTTAAGATTGTGATCATAAATATGTATAATAGCTAATAAACTAACATACAAAGAAGCTCATTCACCCCCCCCCCCCCCCCAATTAAGTGAGTCCCATTCCCGGTGCATTCTGGGAGAGAATCCTCCATTGATTGGTTTATAATCATATGGTCTCATTATTACCCAGTAAATCAAAGTCATTTTCTCGTAGCTATTACGTTTAATGCATATTTGTTAAAATATTAATGAACTATTCTAATGTATTCACAAACATGCTGTTCACCCCAATATATGACAAAGTGCATGCGAATGGAAGCGGCGCGTAATGCCGGGTCTGACTGGCATATGAGCTCCGGTTTATTATGTCGCGCGCTTGCCCCCGAGGCTGTGCGACCGCAGGAAGCAGTATGACGTGGGATTAGCTGTATTCTCACAGGCAGAGCCCTTGACAACATTTGTTTAAAAGTGCGCTGTCAGAGCCTGCCGCTTATAATGGTTCCGGGCCGTGACAGCTTCGCCCGAACTGACATCGATCGCTCTCTTCTCCCGCTCCCAAATAAAAATCTGCGGAAATGTCAGTCTCCTGGCTCAGGCCTCGTTCTTTCCGCTCCTGCCCTTCGTGCTCGGTTACTACTTCAGCGTGCCCTTCATAAACACGCTCGCCACGTACACGTAGCCTCCGGTAACGCTGCATTTTGTGGAAAAGTTTCCCGGTAAATGACACTTCCCACGTTAGGCAGACTGAGCCTCTGTGACGCTAGAGGGCTCGCGTGTGTCGCGGATCGCGGCGGCGCGCACAGCTTTCGCTCGGAGACGGAAAGGGAGGCATGAGGAATCCATCTGGGGGGTGTCCCAGGGCAGCGTGTGGCTGATCGCTTCTGTCGTCATTATTTATGGTACTCCGGCTTACAGTAATATTCACTGCGGATGGATGTCAGTATTTCGCAGACATGACAGGATTCGTGCCGTTATATGTGCAAGGGTCCATCAAGCACATCTGCATGGAAAGATACGCTGCGATGTCCATAAATTATATTCTTCATGAATCTTAAAACATCCATGGACCACAGATGTGCATGTGACTTATTACATAAATATCATAGTTGTTTATTTTTTTATCCATCTCTAATGCTTGATGTTTTATTGAAACAATTTAGGCTAAGTACCTTTCTCCAGGGTCTGACTCAGTGTCTGCCAGCCTGTGTTTCTGACACCTATGAGATATGCTGCCCAGTTGTGCTAAGTCCTGATTGATAGAAGGCAAATAAAGCAAGCCAGCTGTAATTCTGTTTGCCACCTGAGTGGATCTCTCTCGGGAGAGTGCTGACTATCGTGCCACACAGGAACCTACCGTTGTAGCGGAATGGCACCATGTCTCCCCAGCTCCTTCACCTTCTGCCCCCCCAGTACCCTCTAGAGCTGCTCTATAAAAGCCTACTGAGGACCAAAATGACCTCATTTACACACGTGTCTAAGGGGGAAAGATCCGATTTTATTATTCTTACAAGGGTATGGATGCCCCCCACACCCTCACCCTGCAGTATACAAGCACCCCCCAAGCTCTAAGACACACAGGTAACACTGCCAGGACAGCATCGGGGTACCACTGCTGTCCTTTTTTCTCCTTCCCATTCCCTAGTGCGATGACTCACATCCCATAATCGTCTGAGATTTGCCTGCCTTGCTTCCTCATACCACAATGGCGACATACTTTGAATCCTGTCCTTCATATTGCATTTTTTAACACTACGGCCTTTGCCAGAACTCTTACACATCACCCAGTTTGCTGTTTCAGGCGAAAGAAAATTCAAGGGAGAAACTTGATTTGATTTAATAATAAAATCTGGATCCTTGTGTCTAGGGCAAAACATTTCATTTTTACTTATCTGATGCTGGAGGCGTCTGCAGAACTCTTCATAAATTTCCCAGTAAAGAAAGCTCACTGAAAGTGATCAGATTAAGGTCTTTTTTTGCTTGGTACAACAGCAGCGACCTGCTGGGGTTATTTGAATGGTCACATGTCCAGGCAGTTATGACGGCACCATCCAGCCACCCTCATTCGCAGGCAGACATACGGACGGCTTAGACTGCCAGGTTCCCAGCCGCGTGGCCTGGCTGTGGGGGGGTCCAACAGTGTCCATTGATGGACGCTTGTCGTCTCTGGAATGGGGAAAAACGTCTTAGGTACTAGAATTTCTTTACTAATTCATAGCAGTATGGATTTCAACAAAGAGAAAACCTGAGACAAAGATGGGGGGAGGTACTCCGGAAAGTGTCATAACAACCTGCAAATTTCATCACCACATTTTATTTATTTAGCAGATGCTTTTATCAAATTTTTATCCTATTGGGGTTAAGGACCTCGCTCAGGGGCCCCGACATCAAAATCACACTTCCCACTCTGGGACTGAACTAGTCACCTTCCAACCTCAGACAGTGCAACCAAACCCTCTGAACTGCACACCAGCCCCGAAATCTTACAACTGCAGTAGAACTTCGACCGGCAACATATTACCTTTGTTTTCATACCTATACATTATACTATACAGGCAGCCCCCAGGTTCTGAATTGGCTCTGTTATTATACAGTAGTAATAAAAATAGCAACATACAGTTCTGTACCTGGAGTCAACGAATCGCTGAAGCTGCGCAATGATTTTGTTAGCATCAACCGTTGTATTTACATCAAATCTTTAAAATAACAGCTACAATGGCAGTCCGTTCACAACTCCAAGTTTTCCGTAAGACAGACGTTGGTAACCCAGGGACTGCCTAAATTAGTTTTACAATCACTCCTTACCAGAATATGGTGAACATTAAAATCGATCCAAAAGTCTTTATGCTCACGCTGGGCAGGAAAAGGTATATTTATTAATGCAGTGTTTTGTCCCTTGTGTTATGTATTGTTTTTTTAAGACTATAGTCGATTCTATCTATTTGTTTGGGACATTAAAATGATGTCACCACCACCGAAAGATGAGCCTTACGCCTTCAGCCTTGAAATATTATAGTGGGAAATTATTTTTGTGAACCACAGACAATTCAGCAGCATTTAATATTATATATAATGCAAGCATTGTCTTATATCAAGCTCTACAGAGGCAAGATCTCTGTTTCTGCACTACCAATCATATATTCAGTATTTTTTGCTTATAATGTGACTTACTGATTTTGAAACGCTTTTTATATCATTTATTGCTCCTTAAGGGAAATTATTCAGTCACCGAGATAATTTGCTGAGTAGATGATGCAGCGTCGCTCCTGAGCAGCAGAGAGAGCCATGAGCGGGAGGCAGCTAATGGTCTCGCCACTTCTGCACCACCTTTGCCTGACCTTGTCATTCCAACATGTATTAAACATGCCGAAGCCCATTCAGCACAGCTTTCCTCGGATCCTATTATGGAGGAACCCAAACGCTATCCGTCTGAGATTGTTTCACATCTGCCATCCTTCGGATGTTTATCACTGCTGGAGTACGGTTAGTCAGTCCCCACTTCAGCCGAATGAAAACAGCATTGATTTCCTATAGAAACTCGGAACCAAGCTGGGCTCCCTGCTTTGGGGGGGGGGGCTTCTCGGCTTGATTAACCAGTCGGGATGATCATTTCCAGGGTAGGGATAAGGCGAAACTACGCCGAGGTGAGAACCTTCTCATCTGCTTCTGGTAAGGCACGACAGGCCACTCTTTGGAACCCACTACCACAACGCTTCAGCAGGCCGCTCATCTCTGGAGCTGGTGTCCACGGTGAACCCTCACGCTCAGGTCCAGCTCTTCTGCTGCAATTCGACCAGACCTCAGCATGTAAGGTGAACACGTGCCTCTTGCCAGGGTTCCCCAGGATCCAAAACTCGATCAGGGGCATCTACAGGGGCGGGGCAACAGGGGCACTGGCCCCACATGAAAGCTGATTGGCCCCCATAGTGCCCACTCCCTGGTCACTGACTGATTCTAAACACATCATTGTCTAATGTTAAGCCTGGCCCCTCTGTATGAATTACATTCTCTCTTATGCCTTCCACCTTAAAAATCCCAGAATTGCCCCAGTCCTTTATCCAAACCCTTACTCCTTATTCCTGTTCTCATCCACTGGTTCAACCACGAACTCAGCAGCCATAGGTTAATTATACGGTCACTTCCTCGTGTTTATCAAGGGAAACACCGCTTTAGGTTAATTATGCATGTCAGGGCAGAGGTAAAGTCTTCTCTGCTTCTCCACGAAGTCAGATGTAATTAGTCTCATTTGCAGGAAGACTCATCATGTGGGTTTACATAAACAGAATACTCTGCACAACAGGAAATAGCTGTGGGTCAAAGGTGTCTGCACGCATTGTTAGTGCTGCATGTGGAGATGCATAGCGCTGACCAGAAGTAAACACTGATGTTCTCCTGAGGTGAGAACTGCTGACATTAACGATGAGGGCAAATGATTGCTCTGCTCATTTTGTATCTCCCTGAATATTACTCTGACTGTAACAATTGCAATATCTTTCATATGCATCTATGAAACCCCGACACTGAATAATCTTGTGCTGCATGTTCATTTATATGTTTGACAGTACAAATCATTACAAGTATAACATATCCAATAGCAAGTTTAACATGTTAAATTTTAAGTGTCTGTTGCACACCCCAAACTGTTAAAAACACAACACAGTACAACCAGATGCTTTTGGCCCTCTTTGTAAAAAGTCATCTGAATGAATACATACGGACAAATAGAGGCTCTGTTTGCAAAGCACCCGTTTTGAGGCCTTGAATAAATAATGAGAAAAAATGCCTCTACATTTCAGGAGGCCACAGGGCTGAATGTAGGACTGGTAAACAACAACATTCCAGTTTTGGATGACAGCATTCCAGTTTTATAAAGAAATAAAATTTGAAACATATTCCTAGCGCCCGGAAAGATAAAGATCCATCCAGCTAAATGAGCCTGAACCGGATCCAGGCCAAATGATCCGAAATCGCTGCAGATCAGCCCACTGAGCCACTTACCAGGGATCCCCTCTCTGCACTTACCTTCTGACTCTGGTACAAATACTGGGCAGATTTGGTAACATTCAATGTAAACCATATGTGGCCCTTACCTGTTTCAGATTCAGAAAGTGGATTTGGACCAGTATTGGTCCATTGTGCAAAAAGACACCGGGTCACATCCGGTTTAAGGATTTCTGAACAACATCGTATCCTTTTGAAAGTCATCTCGCAATGTGAGGAAACAATTTAAAGGATATTCTCTGCTCTAAAACAAAACATTTAATACTGAGGTGGCCAGTCTTATTCGCAAAGGGTTGGTGTGTATGCAGGTTTTTTGGATAACCTGTAAGTCAACTATCCAAACCCAGGTGTGAGGACTCTTCAGCCAATCAGTCCTCTAATTTGTAATCTAATTAGGGAGTTGCAGCAAAAAAATGCATACACACCGGCCCTTTGCGGATAAGATTGGCCGCCCCTGATTTAATATTTTTATATCTCAGCTCAAAGCTGGGCCCGATTCATTTTTCAGCTGTTTGACCACATAAAGAACTCCATAATGTGAATGATTCCTAGGTTGCAAGTTGCATTTGACACCAATCTAAGAGGTTGATGGAAAAATAAACATCGCAAAAGCATACGGAAAAGCATGGCAAGATGGCAACATGTTGAGAATGGTTTGAAAAAAATTGCCTCATCTTGTTTTATTGTTTTGTCTCTCAGGAAGCAGAAACCCAGTAGGGCTCCAACCTGATGGAGCTGAAAATGGTCATTAAACATATGAGCATCAGAGCAACAAGAGCAGGTAATGGCTCCTCTCAAACTGGCATATCCATCATTAGACAGAGCACCATTTTAACTGGGATTATCAATGATATTACTCTGGGCTTTTAATGGCTACGGGATCCAGGAGAAAAATACATATTAACAAAAAGACATTGCTCCTCGTTTGCACGTCCTCCCCAGCTGGCGATGTACAGTAAATATCCCCAGGTGCCCTATTTCGGATTGAGATCTTGTACATATAAGCATATTTTCATATTCCATCCATCCATTTCCAATAATCATTTATCCCACTTTACAACAGGGTTACAGCTTAGACAGTTTGCCAGCACATTGCAGGGCATTCAAACACAAACGTATCCTTCACACAGTCAGATACGGCTGATTTCAAGTCAACAATCCACCTAAACCGCAGGGGGAAATATATCCAAACATAGGAGAATCCCAAGACAGTCCCACACGTCCAAGTGACAGCGGATATACACCCTGGAAGTGCCATACGAAAATGACTACAGGCGGGCCTCTTACAGACGCAGTAGATGTATTTATTTTCTGCGGGACCTTTTACGTTTGTTTACAGGACGTCCGGCTCCATGAATTGTGCAGAGAAGCAGCCGCCGTGCCGAGGAACAGTTTTTACTGAGTACAAACATGTCGACGCGAGATTAGAGCACATTGCTTACGGAGAATTATTGAGATTGTGAAAATATCTCGGTGTTTGTCAGGCTGAGGGAGGTGCCCTAGAGGAGCTGGACGCAGAAGTTTTACAGATTTGAATGAACTGTTTCATCAGCAAAGCAGCCTGATGATGACAGAACACACATTTGCATTTTATTCCATTTTATGTAACTTGTTAAATATAGCCTGCAATCTCAAATGAAGCAAAACTAAATATCCTGGTCTTCTGAAAGGTTACGGAGGTTATTATCTGTATCTGTGTATTACCTGTATCTTAATCTGAAAATTGAGAGAGACCAGGGGTTGGAATATATCCAAGCTTTTATACTCATTGATTCCTTCTACTTTGAATCTGTCTTAACTTCACGCTCCCTGTCGCTCTTATTCTGTGATCAGCTAGACACAAAAAGTGATGCAAAACCATCTGCCATTTTGTAACTGTTCATCTCTCCACCCTTAATCCCAAAGTGACAGCTCATCTAAAACTGGCCAGTCTTCACAAAATCGGACACAAAGAATAAAAGTATGAATCATAGGAGCTACAGAGAACCATTTACAATATGAATCAAAACAGTAATTGGCTCTTCTTGTGGTTTCTTGTTGTTCGCAAGGACTATGTACTGAGTCTATTGTCAAAACAGCTACATCCAACTGGAATGAATCACCATTGTAGTCGTGCTAAAATAACTTGGCCACATTTGACGGGATGAAGCATTGAAAACTCTTCAGTAATGAATATTAATATGCGTCTGATCTGATAGTAACATCAGTGGCATCTAGCAATTTAAAGTCTGGAAAATGCAAAAGGCCATTTAATTTGTCATTGCCATACAGCTGCTGTTAATTTCTGCATCGATATATTGGTATCTCAGATC
>JABFDZ020000050.1:14116391-14134234 GCA_019775955.2 Pollimyrus isidori | reverse complement strand
GTGTCCGTGCCCCCCACTGCCGCCCACAACCCAACTAACCAACCCCCCCCGGGGGGGGTGCGGGGCGCCCGCCGGGGGGGGGGGGCCCGCCTTCTTGTGCAGTCATTCACCTGGAGGTCCCTCCCAACAGCTCCCAACACCACGATCCATAAAAAGTCTGAGCGTTCTGTTGAATTTTTCCTCCTCCACGTTCCGTATGTTTCCAACATGAACAACCCCACTGATTTCAGCCATTGTGAAATATAATTAATCTGCCAGAAGGATGTAAATACCGATTATGGAGCTTGTCAAGCCACCGCTATTCTACGGAGGCCTAGTCAGCTAAATTTCACCTGCCATCCCATGAGGGGCGTGGAAATGACAGGAGGCAAGTTAAGAAAAACGGGATGCCAGTGAAGCTTAATATGGCAACTAAAATACCAGACGTCTTTGGTAATATAAACACCTACTGGCTACGTCATTGGTGTGGTTTTCCCAGTTGTAATTTAGAAAGAGTTATAATCGTTGCTTTGTCTTATACAATTCAGTATTTAATTTTGTAGCTGCTCCTGCTGGGAAAATAAAGGAACTGAGTAAACATGCGCTGTGTAACACGATATATAGTATGGCTCATTTCTTCAATGGCAGACGGGTTGCACCAGGAATTTTTAAATATGTGAAATGTGTTTTGTCCCCTTTCTTTCACCCTGGATGAATGCAGTAAAAGGCCTTTTCTTGAAGCGTCAGTATGATTCTGCTCACCTCCTCCATCCTATTCATTGTCACCTGAGTGCTGTTATTCGCTGAAAGTCACGGCCGTGTCAATAACCTTTCACATATTCAAATGCCATGTTGAACTCGGATGTCCATGCACCAGCCGTGGACAGATGGACAGGATGGCAGCGTTAGACGATGCCAGACCCACACGGCAGGCTTCGGTTTTGTCTAAGCCTGGGGGTTTGCCGCGTACTCCTGATTGCCCATCCTCCACACCCATGTCAAGCTGAGCAATTAGGCTGCTTGGACTAGCATCCATGCTCCCATACCTGCATGCACCAACCTACATGGCCAAAACCGGGGAGTGGACAAGCTCAGACAAAGACAAGGCACCAGAACAATGAAGTACCCTCCTAGGAGTCAAGGGCAGAGTGCATATGGTTGAGAAAGCCCCATCTTCTTATGCACCAAAATTCCTTGTTCCACTTATGTATCATTGAAAGCACATGGATTATTGGCTACAAGAAAACCCTGCTAGCAGCCTTCCCAATGGATGAGGATGTTCACAAGGATGCTTCTGACGTGCTGCCATGTCCCAAGGCGACTCTGTCCATGCCAAACCACGTGACCACTACAAGAATGATTCCTGGTCTTAGAGGAATGTGTTATGAGGAGAGGTTAGCTGAGCCGAATCTGTTTACCCTTGAGCAAAGGAGACTAAGGGGGGACATGATCCAGGTCTATAAGATTCTAATGGGTCTGGATGCTGTTCAGCCAAATGGCTATTTCAGTATTAGTTTAAATACTAGAACTAGTGGCCATAAGTGGAAATTAGTAGGAGAACAGATTTGAGGAAGCACTTCTTTACACAGTGTGTAGTTAGAGTATGGAATAGTCTTCTTGATAGTGTAGTGGAAGCTAAAACCCTGGGTTCCTTTAAATCAGAGCCTGATAAGGTTTTAACAACTATGAGCCATTAGTTAAGTTCTCCCCAAACGAGCTTGATGGGCTGAATGGCCTCCTCTCGTTTGTAAATTTCTTACAGTAGGCCTATGTTCTTACAGTAGGCCTATGTTCACACGGCAGGGCAGCCTAAAGCTGTCAGGAGTCTTTGAGTCGTTTGACGAGGCCCAAAACATCTTCAACCCGATTGGCTTGATCCAGCTTGCAGGAAAAACAGATGCAATGCATAAAATGAAGATTATCTCTTTGGCAGAGGTAACATCTCTTAGAAAAATATTCAGCAGGTAAAGAAAGATGTTAGCACCATTTGGCAGTTGAACGTATATTAAATCATTAGCCGAACATAACTTTGGGTTGGCTGCAATGCTGCAATGCAGGGAATCTCAGGGACAATGATAAATGAAAAGTTTAATTCTCTCTGTTTTCCGTAAGACATTTTAAAGCTTGCTCGATGTGTAATTATGTGTGTGTGTATGTGCGTGTGTGTGGTCATGCACTTCAGGAATTAACCTGAGTTTCCTTTTGAGGATTTCATTATGTGGGTAATCATCAAAATAATCATCTGTTCTGTTATTTGATTTGTTTAGTCTCTGTGAAAAAAATTTGGACTTTAATATTGAGATACGGCTCTTAAGTGGGGAATAATTTTCAGCATCCACACTCTAATCTCATTTGAACAAACATCAACGAGTTCTACTGTTTGCAAATTAAATACAAAAATAAAATGAAAGCCAAACAGAGAGACTGACTTTAATATTTCAGCGCGTCTCACGTGTGTTTTATTGAGCTAACTTTGAAAGGCGGCCGGATTGTTTGCTGCTCTCTGGTGCATTTTAATCCTGCGCCCTGTGTAAATGGGAAGGACAGAAGCTGGCCGGACATGAGACACACCATTATTCACGGGGAGATGGTGCATAGCAGCCCGCGGCTGCAGCCGCTCAAAAGGGATCTGGCGAGATTAGCACATGCACTCTCGTGCTTGCCAGAAGCTACCATTTTCGTGTACCGTCGTTCTTTCTGTAGCAATTATACAGAGCCTCCTCAATTTAACCAACCCTGCAGGCATTTGGTGTGTAGGCATTTGTCATTGGTACTGAGAACTGTGGCCCAAACATTTCAGGATTTTTCTTCATATTCTTTTATTGAACTACGTGGCTCATGGACTACAGGAGCATCTGAATGGGGGGGGGGCATAATTTCAACGCAGGAGTGGGGAGCATATTCACTAAAACAGACATATTACTGATGTACAGTATGACCAGAGAACAATTATGGCTTTTGCTAATGAAGTTAAATGGGAGCTTAAACAACTAAATGCCGCATATTTGGATGACGAAGGTGGATTAATTAAAGAAAGAAAGATATGTTGCATAAATTCATGAAGATACTTTATTCTGAGTTGTGTCTAGATTGCAGAGCCCAAGCCTAGAACAGACGGCACCATCATCACGCTCAGGCAGCCCTGAAGTTTACGTGCCTATTTGCAGAGGCACCAGGTACAGATGGTTGGAATGAAATCCCTGTATCTGTATGTATTTTTTAGAGGATCGTATATTACTGCATTCTTAACGATGCTCCGAAAGTTACCCAGGTAACTGCAGTGATCATGCCAAATCTGTCAGCTGTCCTCCGTGGATTTTTACATGCTACAGTTTGTAAAGTTTGCAGATGATGAACGAAAAAACCTCCATCAATCATCCATCTATTCATCCTTACACCCATCCGTCATCCATCTATCCATCCATCCATCCATCGCTACTCTATTTCCACTTGTTCAATGCGGGGTCACAGGAGTCTGTAACCCGTTCTGGAAGCTATGGGCACCAGGCAGGGAATAACCCAGGACGGGGCAGCAACCCATCACAGAGTAAACTCAGCACTCACACGCAAATTCACACCTACAAGCAACTTGGAAATCTAAATTACAGTTATGGCAATTCATTTACTTTCTAATTAAAGTTTTATGCAGAATTTGCAATGGTCCCAATCTAGCAATTCCTAAAAATAAACTGCAGCAAAGCAGCAGCAGTGGTCAGCAGTATAAAATATATGCAGGGGGCATTTTCAAAATATACATATATAACAACAAAAACAATAATAACAATAATAATTCCATATGTACTGTAATGACGTAAAACAGAAGGGAATGAGTTTATAGAAAAATTACAAACATGGAACTAAATTATTCAGTAAGGCGACATATTTTGTCCAGCTCAAACCATCTTATTTTTCAGCTAAAGCTCTATCAGACTGCAGTGCGTAGCTCTGAATGGTTTTGGTTAGCTAGGCTACGGTGCCATTATTACAGCAACCGTGCCGCCTTGGTGCCGGCATCCCAGAACGAAAGGCACTCGCGTGTGACATATTGCTTTCAGTGTACGAATATTTGTATTCTAACAAGGCACTTTATCCATAAGACCTAGAGGCTGCCAAAGCCAACATCTGTGTGTTAATGTCACACATATACTGTACCAATGGACCCTTGTTGGCTGATATATATACAGTATGGCACCAGCAGAAAAGTTTAATTGAAATTACACTTTATTTGCTGTTTATATAAGCTGTGTTTATTTGCTGTTTATATCTCATCCTTCGAGACATACTGACATACGTACAGGTGAGAGTGAAACTCTGGGCCCAAGAAATTTATCCACCACCCCTGGAGATGTGACTGTTCTGCCAAGGCCGGAACTCAAACCAGCGACCTTCTGGGGCCTATCCCGCGGAGCCACACACTGTCACCAGAAGGGTCTCCGTCACCTAGACTAGATTGCATAAAGCAAAAGGGGAGAGCTCATCTTACCTTGCACACATAGGGGGGGCTGCGTCCCAGCTACCCCGCGTGTTGAATGACTCTGTGGTTTTATTTTTATCACCGGCAAGACCAATTATAATAGCCTAGCTGAACGTACGTCTCATTTTTTTATAGCAAAATGTTGCGTCCCGGTTAAATGACCCTGCCTGATAGAACAGTGCACACAAAACTTACTGAAATGATATCCTCGCTTTAGCAAAGAACTGGATGTCTGTCTGTTTTAAGAAACGTAATAATAGAGGCAGACTGATGTGTCACTGCATGCCATAAATGAAAAGATTATTCATGAAACATTTATGCAATGCAATGCAATTTCAGCCTGAATTGGTAATTTTACTACAAAAGACTCCTAGCTTATATTATATTCATAGCTTACACAGATAAAACTTTACTAAACAGAACAATAATGCAGATGAATACCAACTCCCTAGAAAAAATTATTAGTGACATATTACACTTATGGTTTCTATTTAATGAATATTTTGTAATATCTATGCATATTCAAATACCATGCTGAGATCTTGTATTATTTAATATCTCAGTTTTGTGAGTCTCACTGTCCTGTGTGGATACATATTCCTCTCTGAGAGATGGATCTTGTTTATTTTATATTGTCTTTATGCGACTTAAGCTTGACTGATGGTTATTCTTAGCACTGATAAAACTATCATGCATGATGTCATCATTTAATGACTTCCCAAACATAAATTGTAGTGGTGATGCATATATAACACAAAATGAAATGTCACCTTTTTCTTCCAAAGTAAGCAACTTATTCCCTTTTTATTGTTCATATCTGCCAGTTTTTCTTGTATGACACTCCAGTCAGGACTTATTTCAGTGTGTTGCTGTATGACAGGATGAAGGCCTCTGTGCCTGTGATTGGAAGGTTGCTGGTTAAAATCATGTTACCAGCAGAGTAGTCATATCCCTGTTAGGCCATTAAACCCCCAAAATGCTCCAGGGGGGGCAGCACGAACGGTTGACTCTGCACTGGGAGCCTAAGTTTCACTCGCAACTATATATACATGTTTGTGTGGCAAAGGAGAGCATGATGGGAAATATGATAAGAATGGCAAATGGCAAAAAAGGCAGTGTTGCATGTCTCAAGACTTTCCTGGACTGGGGATGAGGGTACCAACCCTGTTGCTTTGCTGGGACCCTGAGGGCAGAGGACTTACCAATGGTCACACTGGGGGGGGACTGGGGATGAGGGTACCAACCCTGTCTGCTTTGCTGGGACCCTGAGGGCAGAGGACTTACCAATGGTCACACTTATGTCGGAAAGTTAAAATGGACCTTAAACATAAACCCAGTATGAGAGTCTCAGTAAAAATGTGTCATTTTGGCCTGTATGCATTAATGTTTATGCAGTCAAATCAAATAGCTGTAATCCCCTAAATGCTTAACTATTTAAAGTGTACTTTTATTGAATTAATCATTCTAAATGTAAGCATGCTTAAAGCAGGGATTTAAAGCTGCACGCCTCCCTGACAAAACATTATGGAAATGTTTAATAATTTCACGTCAGGCATAAGTGCCAATAGGAACAAGTGATGCGTAGGTGTATGAGAAATTCTTAAAAGGTGTATGTAGGCACCTCATAAACTAGACATGAATGAATGCATACATTAGCTTCTCAAACACAAGCAGACCATTCGCTTTTCATATTGTAATCTGCATTTTTAAAACATCTTTGCCCGCTGATAATATCTGAACCATATTTACCTCAGCTCAATTGCTTCAGTTCCCTTGCATTTGCATTCCCAGGCATGTATGGGGTGAGATTAGTGCCAAATAACCTGAATTTGTATTTAGGAGTTTGGAATGATAAGACTCTGGGGTTGCTTCAAAGTCAATTGCATAATCTCAAACTCAATTTCATTTTAAAATGTGAAAAATTCATTTTCTGTAATTTAAGATTAAAATATTAAAAGTAGAACACTAATATAGCCAACTGAATTGCTTCATGCAGGGATGATTAAATAACAGATTCAGATTTTTTCTAAGACAAACTGGATTTTTTTGGTGGTGTTAACCTAGCTCATCTTGGAAGCAAAGATCATCTTCAGCTGTGCTTCTTCATGGACCCAGTGGTTACCAGCGTGTTACATAAAACATCTTGCATAAAACAGGCGTAAAATCCATTGTAAATGAGAGTGGGCAGCACAGAGGAAAGGGTTAACACAGGTTTCAAGTCATTTTCAATGTCTACATGTCTATAGTGCAAAGGGTGGCTGCACGAAAACAGCTCTTTTCAAGACTGTTTAGTATATAAACACTGGATCTCGCCATGCTTCTCGTTTAGCCTCCCTGTCACAGAATCAATGCTTGACGTCAGACATGCTGAGTGCTTAAGTACTTTCCTTCTCATTTATTGACCTGTACCTTTTTTTCTTTTTAATAAACCTGTGGGCCATTCAACAAACCATATTTGCAGAGCTATAACCGACTGCATTTCCACTTCGGTCACGCCTGATGCTCCTGTGGCAGTTCTCACTGTCGCACAGAAATGTGAATGTTTGCCTTGACTGCAAGCTTGTGTGACTGTGTAGTAGTGTTGTAGTCAATACCTCCTAAACCAAGACCAAGACATTGTTGGGACCAGAGGGTATCAAGACCAAGACACTGCCGAGATTTGAGGGTACCAAGACCAGGAAACAAGACACACTAAGGTGAGACCAAGACAAAGAATAGTCAAGACCAAGACCAAGACCAAAAACAGACTAGGGCTAGAATTGACTTTACATTACTTAGATAAACCATAGAAAAAAAGGCATTGCTGTAAAGTGTCATTACTCGTTAAATCAAATTGATGTTATCATTTCAATATTATATTTCATATTGTCCATATGTCTGTATGTCTCTCATTTAAATTCTCCCAGATTTGACATAGTTACAAGGCCTGATGGAAAATAATATTCTCAGCAATCTTCTCCTATAACCATTTTATCAGACCTTGTCAAGAGAAAGAGATGGGATGTACCAGAAAGATGTTTATATTAAGTCTCTTACACCAGGGACAGAGGCCTTGGGTAAGCTATGAATACAGCTACGTAATGAGCCTTTGCTTTGAATTGAAGAGAATGATTGACTTGCACCTCCAAGACCGTGCTTTCTAATGAAAGTATAACACCTAATTTATTTGAATTATACAGTAACTATGCTATAGAATTTCTGGACATTTTCGGACATTTCTTTGCAGACTTCGCTATGATGTGATGTGTATGATGTATGCGGACTGTGAAGCACTAGCAGTGTCCATTGAGAAAATGTATACAAATAGATGCATCTGACTGGTTGCATTTAAATTGAGGCACGTAATAAATAATGATACTGTTCTGTGAGGATGTGTTGTTTTCTCTTTTTTTCCCCATCCCATCAAGACCGCTATGTCCGAGACCAAGACAAGACCGAGACTAAATAGAGTCGAGACCAAGACAAGACCGAGAACAGATAGAGTCGAGACCAAGACAAGACTGAGACCACAAAAAAATGGTCTTGAGACAGATCTCGAGACCTTGACTACACTACTACAGCACTACTGTGGTGCCATAACATGTAACAGATTAGGATTCCGCACACTGCCTCTACTCTGAGCCCCAAGTTTGGCTTCCACATTCTCACATTAATTTCATACCATCACTCATCACTTTAAGAATTGCAGCTCTGCCCCCCCAGCGAGACCTTGTCATTTTTCACAAATGGAAAGACACACAGGTAAAAAAAAATGAAAAGCAACAGCTTTCAAGGGCATCTGATGGTGGCTGGGGGGGCATACAGTCACGTGAAGTGCTATCAGCCCTGTGCCTCTTCATTTGCGTTCTAAATTGTGGAGACCTGCTCACTTCACACTTTGTGATGCGTGCTGAGATTCAACTAATGCTGCAGGTGACGTAACGTTAAATGTACAGTCTAAGAATACAGCCTATTGGCTGATATCAAAACACCCAGTGAGTAACCAGGGTCATTTGCCTTGCCTACAATCCACTTTTTCATTATTATTTAAAAAAAAAAAAAAAAAACAGGGGTAAAATTAAGGTCTTTGTTAAATAAGTTTTATGAATTTGCATAAAACCGGCCCTAAAATGCTAATTTTCTCGTCTACTAGAACTGAGTGTCATGCTTCAGTGTTCCACATTTTTCTCATATTATACATATCTATTCATTCTGTAACTCTGAAATGCTCTGTCAGAGGTATAGACCTCACCCACAATGAGCCCACTGTTCTCTGATTGGTCAATCTGCCTGATTGATCAGCATGTCCTACATGTTCTGCCCCTGTCTTTCAGTCTGCAGACAGATTCTTGCAGATAGGCGACCAATAAGAATTGCGTTACAAGGGGACCTCACCATGTCACAAAAGTAAGGGCTAGAACTCCAGCAAAGCATTTCATTGCTCCCTTTGGCATCTACCTTGGGCCTAAAGACTTTGCAGACCATTAACATGCACATAAAATTATATAACACACTAAAGGCATGGGGAAAAACAGAGAAGCATGATAGGTCCCTTGAAGTTACTTGAAGGTGATTTTTCATGACTGTCCATCCCACATTCTTAATAATGCTCCAAAAGTTACATGCCCTCCCCACATGTCTCCCCTGATTCTGTGGTACATGCATGATGGGGCATTTGTCCATAATTGCTGGAGTGATGACTTCCACAGGTTACTCCTACCTTTATAACAGTGGAAAATGACATTTTAACCTTCAGGTTTTATCTTACAGAGGTCTAATCAGAGTTTAATTGGAAACAGACTGTTCTAGAATGAGGCTAGGGAATAAGGGACAGACTGAATGGTTGCTCCGCCAATCTGGCTGGGGATTTTCATATGGGGCTTTAAGTAGCAGAAAGACCAGTTTGCAGCTCACCTCCAAATAGTTTCAGTACTATTTTGTCGCAGTTAATCTGCAACGCCATGCCATAGGAATGAGTTTCACTGAAAAAAAACAATAGATAAAGATTTTTCTCATTTTACTGCAGAAATTTGGCTCCTGCTGGCTTGCCAGTAGCAAACAAAGGAAGATAGGAGGAACATAATCAACACTCGAACTTTCCATCGCAATCCTGCACCTAAATACATAGAGGAACACAGGGCACCAGTTCAATGCTAATTCTGCAGGAGTTTGGTGGTTTTCCTTTTGTCATTGTTGATTATTCTGGCAGCCATTTACAATAAACCTCTAGCATTCATATTCATTTGTCTCGGATAACTAGTAATGCTGGAATTACTTATGTTAACAGATAATGCATTTGTAAATTCTTCCCACATGAATGTGCAACAGTGTTTCTTGAGGACTGGTTTTATTGAAATAGAGTGGGACAAGATAAGTCAGCCAAAATTACTGTCCAAAGGAGCCTTTTGAAAATAGTATTGTCACAGGAATTTTCACTCTTCTGGCAGGGGTAACAATAAGGACCACCTACTTTCAGAAAGAGCAGTCAGGGATTCTCACTGAGATGATGTCTCTGCTGTACACATGAGGAGGGAAAGGTCAGACGCTTCATCAGCTCTAAAAGTCATCACAGTCTGTCACTGACGGCATTAATCCACTCCCTGCTGTTCTTTACACCAGGCCAACAAGCTCAAACCAACTGGAACAGTAACAGGTATTTTAAAATATATACAAAATGAGCAATTAAAGATATAAGCCAAAGTAAGGACAATTTCTGTGACATTTACAGGAAATTTATGAGACAAATCCCATATAAAAACATAGATCTACAAAGAGCTTGTTTTTTTTTTTTGCATTCTGTCAAAAAGTAGGGCTCTCATTACCTGACAAACGCCAATAATTGGCCTCAGGCCAATGTTTATTTTTAATTGGGTCTTTTTACAGTTGTCTTAAAGTATTTTGTCCTTAGATTTTCTTTACTTCGGCTTTGTTTACCATCTTTCTTTGACAGTGAAGGCAGCGTCAAGTGAACCGGGTAACTAATGATGCGGAGCCAAAGCCTCGCACTCAGTAGACTGAAGGATAATTGTGAAGCCGCCGCAGTTCTCACAGGTGGGGGAAATAGTTGAAACAATTGGTGAATGTTTAATCTGTCAACGTGATTTAATACAGGTGTGGGAAAGGAGGATGCCATACAGCACCCATCGGGCTATGCTTTCTGAGAAGAAATCTGCTCCAGAGCGACATCGTTGCCGTAATCTCCTGTCGAGTTGCTGCATTTTACTGCTTCGTGTCTGATGCCTGTGCACATACAAAGGCTGCAGAATTAATTCTGAAAATTCCACAATAGAGCCTCTAACTGTTCCTGTAAGGAAATGGATGACACAATAATTCCCTTACATCCTTCCTTGTCCCGTAATGTGAGAAAGCACCAGTCTGGCTGGTGACCCTTCACTCCCCCCCACCCCCCCATGCACTCTACCTCACCATTTGCCCTCGTCCTTGGTTCCTGTGTGCTGACCTGGAAATCAAGGTACCCCCCACTAAAACATGCCTGTATACAGCAGTCTAATTACAATGACAAATGCCACTGTCTACCATATGGCTTTGAGAGATTTACACTGGGTGTGTACTCAGACTGGGAGTACAGGGCAGGGCACCGCTCCCGCTTTCGATATTGAGTGCCCATTCTGCTGTGTTTGACTCGGGCTGATTTTAGCCTTTAAATGACAACCGTGAAAAGGATTTGGCTCAATTTCCAATTCGCTTTTTCCTAGACTGACCTTTGACTTCCTTTGCATTGATCCCCTGGCTTTCTGCAAATATGTCATCTACACGAAACCACACAGCTTTTGTGTTTTCAGGTGTGAAATGAGATACTGCTCTTTGGTCCAGTGTGGTGATACAGCTGCACTGCAACATATGAGAAAATATCTCTGTGCACATACACATTACAATGCATGCAGATCCTTTATCATGAGGCCTTGTGACTAAATTCTCACCCTGTGTATAATAAAATTGGAGAATCCTTTACGTTTGTATTTCATTAGACTGTAGATTGTATTTCATGCCTATAATCAAACAGCTAGCAGAAGAGGCAATTCTGTCTGCACGTGCTACCTGTAACCTTCAGCTACGTCACCTGTTACAGTAACAGCATGTCAATAGCGGTGTCTCCTTATATTATATAGTAAATCTATATTTTATAGTAAATCCTCTTGTATCCAGCATTGAAGTAACCAGCATACCCCGAAAACAAAATAAATAATAATAAATTATTTAAATAAATTGTTTACATCACATGTTATTATTATTATGTTGGAAGAAGCAGAATGTTATTTTTAGTTAGTTCATCCTAATAGAATACTGTTATTACATATTATTATTATTAATTTTGTTTTCGGAGTATGATGGTTTTATTATTAATAATAATAGTAATAAGAATAATAACTATAATAATAATGTACAGAATTATAAAGGTTGCTACATAAAATATTGTACTGTACCTCGAGTCAAAGAACAGCTGGAACTGCGCAATGTTTTTATGAGTAGAATGTACTATTGTATTTAACCTGATTGTTTTTATATAATAGGCTTTCTGGCAGTCCTTTCGTAAGCATGAGTTATCCTTAAATCATACATTGTTAACCATGGGACAACTTTCAGTTTAATTCTTGGGGGAAAAGAACAAGTTGAAACTTTTAATCATACTGGCAAAGGTTTGGAAACAGTGTGGACTGGGCAAGCATGTCAAATGAAGAAAAATTTGCTCTGAAACAGCGAGAGAGAGAGAGAGAGAGAGAGAGAGAGAGAGAGGGGGTTAAAAAGTAAAGGAAACAGGAGCCCTTGAGTGAAGATTAAGTACTTTATTATTAATCATTGAAAAGCAATCATCAAGGTAGATTAAGAATGCATATTTTTACATTTTTTTTCATGCAATTAAGAAGTATATTTGGAGAATTAAAGGAAATTACACTGTAAAGATTTCTTGTACATGCCCTGCAATGGGCTGCCCCCTGTCCAGGGTTGTTCCCTGCCTCGTACCCGTTGCTTTCGGTATAGGTTTCGGACCCCCTTCGACCCAGTAGGATAGGCAGGTTGGAAAATGGATGGATGGATGGATTTCTTGTACATAATTTTAGAACAATTTTAGATGTTATACGAGGTATATAATCGCTAATGGTAGCCTGCACATTTCTTTGTAGAAAAAACACACGCAAATGTGTTACTTTCCTCTTTCGAGAATGTGAAGCAGACAAATTGACCTTGGAATGACCTCAATGCAAAGTAGATTATTACTGCAAAAGAGACAGAGGCATTATAGTTTAACAGGTAGAGAATAACCATGAAATAACAGAGATTCTTGGATAATGTCACAGAATGACCTCACTTCCTCACACTCCTTGAAATGCAAAAGCATGAGTGCATTCTGTACCCACTCAAAGTGAATGAATTTAACATGTCAAGCAGGTCATGAATAAGGGCAAGGTATAAACTGTGGCCAATGTGATAATTAAATCTAGCCAGAAGCAGTCTGCTGACCCATAATATGTGCGATAGTAAGAATACTTTTTAATAATTTTCCGTTACAGATGTCTTCTTCCAAAGAAATTATTTTCTGGTTGGATTTTAAGACATTCTGCTCGTTAGCAAAGTTAGAGGTACAGAGTGGTGTTATTCTCAGTTTAGTGAGTCTATTTAGCAGAATTGTCAGCAATCTCAGTGCCCCTCACTGTTTATATGTGTGGGTTTCTTTCTGGTCCACTTTCAAGCATCAGTGCACCACTCTATTTTCCAAAGAACACTGGCACCAGGGGAATCTGCTGTGGGACTCCATGGTGGACCAGGTGTTCTGTTGTATTGTGACTTAACACAGGAAGGTGCCATGTAGAAGAGAGAAAAATAACACTGAACCACAGGGGAGAGAGATTAGAAGCTGCAGACCAAAAGCATTCAGAAACTACAGACAAGACAGAAAGTTCTTTCCCTGGAAGGCAAATTACACAGAAAGGAAAGAGGCTTTTCTCATCCAGAGATGGATCCTGCATCTGCTGAACTAATACTATCAACGAAGAACCGCAAGTGAGCAGGATCACCAAGCTCTCTTGACAGAGACATAATTATTGTACTGGGCTCACAAAGTCAGAGTGAGCTCTGACAATCTTTCATCCTGCTGACAGACATCCAAAGTGAGAGTACCATTACAGAAGAAAGAGTTTAGCCTCAAACCACATCAATGACAGCCTCAACATCATCTTCACCCAAAGAGATGTGGTTATTGCAGTGTATCAAAGACTGAAGACCACACACATAGGAAATCAGTTGGTAACACTTTACTTGAAGGGGCACAAATAATATAGTATTTTGTTATTACTTTTGTATTAATTAAGCACAAACTAAATTTTAGCTACATACTGATCTCGTTCATTCAGCATTAAGGAGTTGTAATGTATGTTTTATCTCAAGTGGTTACTCTGCTACTGTAACTGTTAATTCTGTAAACCTTCGTGAACTACTGAAGGAACAAGTTATGAATAATACTAGTAAGATGCTGATGTCATGTTTGTTCATTATTAATGAATCTTGATGCCTATATTTGTTCATAATTTGTCCTTCAGTAATAACTGACGTACTACTAAGTATTTGTGCGACATCAAGTAGCTTTAACAATCAATCACACCTGCATCTAGTGACAGCAAAATGAAGGTTTATGAACCACTTGCTGTATTTTTTGACCCCACTAGGTGGTGCTCTCTGTTCAAAAAAATGGCCACGCCCAGTCAGACCACTCACTACCTCAGCAAACTGCTGGCACACCTGTGACCTTGTTTCCAGTTACTTTTTTGTGAGATGTTGAGCATTTGCACTATACTTAGTTTCTGTTTTGTCTCTATCCTCATCAGACCAACCTCGACTGGGCCTCCATGACCCCTCCCCGCACCTGGGTCCTCTCCAGCCCCCCCCCACCAAAGATGGTAAACATGATCCCAGTCCTGTGTACCACTTCTGCCTGACCTACTGGTGTTCTGTCTAATGCGTTTTTGGGTTTAGCATCTACTTTGCACTTATCAGCCCTGTGAGTGATTTGGATTTTTTCATGTGCAATTATTGTTTTTCTGATTTACCACCAGTGCTTTGGACTATGGTACAGTAAACTCCATGACATACACCAGTATATTCTGATCGCAAAAGCACATATGTGAAGTTGCTTTCTCAGATGCCAAGACATCTACTTGTTATATTTGCGATGTAACAATGGATGACTTTTTCAGTAGTTCTTTAAACACTACTCACTGCACAGGTCCCCGGATGACTCTCATTTTCTCATTTTACACAAATATGGGTAAAATTGAGTCATCTGTCACAGACCAAGATAAGGAGGTTAATCTAGAAAGCAATCGCTATGCCCCGGCAGATATTAGTATTAATCAACCTTAAACTCTGTCTTCAATCAGTGCTGACATAAAATCCATGCACGCTGACAATGTTTCTAAAATCACCCACAAGTCACATGGGAAAACACAAAACTGAGATTATTTTGCCCTACTCTCATAAAAGGGCATCTGTAAGGAAAAGATCTATAATTCACTTGGAAGGTAGAACAACATTTTGATAGATGAACTATGACTGGATTCCTGCAGGAATCACCAGCACCACCCATAAATTTGATTAGTTTTAATTACTTTTTCCCCATTTTTTGCTGTGCAATCTACTTTACACAAGGTGAACTACATTAGTCAGTATTATGATTATATTGTAACACCTGTTTGCACTCACACTTGGTTTTATATAAGATGTAAACACCATAAATGCGATAGCATTTACTGCTATTTATTACCATTCATAAACCATTTTAACAACTTTCAAAGTTAATTGTGAATATAAACATCAAATTTACTCCAAGATCATCATCACAATACAAATGTTTAACTTGCAAAGAAGGATTATGGTACATAGTAGTTAATTAATTAAAGCCTTTATGGCTAGAAAGCATAGAATTGATTTATATTAAACAAGCAGGTTATAAAGTAGTGGAGCAGTGATGAATCTGGGTACGAGAGAAGATGAAAACCCAGGATTTGTTAAGCACCTGTACACACAAGCACTCTTCCTGAAATACTTTAGCAAACACTGAACTTTATAACTCCATCCATCCATCCATCATACTGGACAGCATCACAAGAGCTTTATAAGTCACTTTGGATAAAGCAAAGGGACGTAATGTGTAAGCATCCCAGGTCATCTGCTCTGGATTCAAACAAGAAGTTTAAGTGTATCTGTGTATCTGAGTGGGGGGGTGGGAGGATGCTGGGGGGGGGTCACATATCTTCTAATCTCAGCCCCTCAGCTAGGCACTGGAACGTGGATTAAATTCTCTCCAGCATCCATAAGATGAAGACGGCAGCTCCAGCAGGATATCGCTAGAGTCATCTTATCAGAATTCTGTCAAGAAATATTCATATGTGTGTCGGTGAAGATGGATGAGCCTCCTGGGAGCTCACTAGGCGCTGTGGCTCCAGGCGATCCATGTCTCCTATTGACTTTGAAGGTCTCCTGTGAATAAAATGGCATCAGCATCCCAGGTCAATCATTTCATCTCACCGAAAAGTTCTGCCGTTACACTGCCGGCCTAAATTGTGACTATGTGCCTGGTGGTGTGACAGAGCTTGGCATGTGACCCCGATGTGCCATCGAAAATCCCCAAGCACACATGGCTCACGAATGACCATCGGAATGGCAGGACCGTCACCACGTCAGCCTATCACTATTGTGGTAGCCATGACGACTGCGGTAGCCATGACTACCTCGGCAGCCGCAGTAAGATGATGAAGGATTTCAGAAAACCGTTGGATTTGGAGGGGTGGGTGTTTGTCATCTGACTTTAGGGCAACACAAACGACAAGCTATTTAACTGGTTTGATCGAAAGCATTATTTAAACCAAAGTTAGTGTGGTTTTCTCTGACACAGCTTATTTTCAGAGTTTGGGGGATTCATGCAGCGACCTATTAGAAGCCAGCTGGCAGGCAGCTTGTCAATTAAACCCCCCTTTTAAAAATGCTTTAAGCGGGCCCTCCATCTGGACGCACTGTGAGCACAATCTGCAGCCTCCATTTAGGGCTGCTGAACTGAGAAGACACCTGTCTGCTGCATGTTCAATAAACAAGCACTGAAAGTGTTTCCTAGAGGCTGCGCATGGATTTTATGGATGAGCCCAAGTGCTGGGGGCCAGTAGAGGATTTCTTCTTCAGTTTAAGAACAGGCATCCCAAGCATAGATGACTGAATTTTCTGTGCTCATGAGGGTGTGTGGCTCAGTGGATTAGGACATTACACACATGATTGGAAGGTTACTGGTTCAATTCCCATAGTGATGTCACCGATGGGCCCTGGAGCAAGGCCCTTACTGTAACCCCACTTGCTTGCAGGAATGTCTGACTGAACTGTTTATTGTGTTAGATAAAAGTCACTGCTAAATCAATGTATTACCGTTTAGGACAATGCATATATACAGTGTAAAGAACAACATTGGAGAAGAGGCAGATAAAACATTTTAGTCATATAGCCTTATTACATACTATATGGACATAGCAATCCTCCAGCTCCCAGCCCCTTATTACATACTATATGTTCATGGCAAGCCTCCAGCTTCCAGCCTCTTATTACATACTATATGGACATAGTAAGCCTCCAGCTCCCAGCCTCTTATTACATATTATATGGACAAAGTAAGCCTCCAGCTCCCAGCCTCTTATTACATACCATTACATACTAAAGACAAAATGAACAGGATAAAACAAGAAGAGCATTTTTTCTTAATGACTTACAAAACGATAAAGATATTATCCCAACATTACCCCTGAACTGCCCAGATAGTCCGCTCCTTCTGTATGCTATGCCCCCTCATTAACTTTGTGTGGGATCCCCATATGATCAGCTGTTTCTGGTTGTTGTCATTAGTCCTCTGTATTAAGTCCACGTTTTAGTTTCTTTCCCCAGTCCGGTCATTGGGTGCGTTCGACTTGCTTACAGCACTGGCTTGATGCAAGGCATTCTGATCCTGACGCATTGCATTACCGTTAGATGCCTTGCGACCTCTCACCTGGCTACACAAACTGGAACCGCTCCCTTAGGCTGAAGAGTTTAGTTACACACATGATGTTTGTATCCTAGGCAGTTCCGATGCGTAATCTGCTATTTCTCTCGAATATCACCTAAAGCAGTGAAAACTGGTTCCCAGTTAATTTGTCTGGTAAAATAAAGTTTAAATAAATGGAATAAATGCTCTAAATAGTACACATAAGTTAGTGGTTTACGTATTGTTAGTTACTGTAATGTTGCGTTGCTTTATTTGGTTATTTGTCTAGTCTATGAAGAAGGCATTCAAGTAACAGATTGGAAACAGCGAGTAGTTATAAGAGGTACAATGTCACAGTGGGCCTGTGTTCATACTGGGGTACCGCAGGGTTCAATT
>JABFDZ020000050.1:14082254-14096868 GCA_019775955.2 Pollimyrus isidori | reverse complement strand
TATATATTTAATATATTTACCTTTAAATATATATATATATATATATATATTCAAATTGTGTTATATACAATGAAAATATATTGATACCATTAAATGTGTATAGTTTTAATGTATCTGAATCCACTGCATAGGGGTCTGCTGGGGCAGCATTTAAGGAGGTTTAAAGGAAAAGAAAATAGGGCCAAATAGGGTCTCTTGTGAGGGCTCACCCGGAGACATCCCGTGGGGCTAGTCTTCAGCACGTAGCTGTGACGACTGAAAGAAAACCGGCGCGGTGGCGAGATGTCCAATTAAAGCCTGGGATACAAAGGCGGGGACAAAACATACGACCTTCCCTCTTGGAACGGCGCATCAGTGAGCTCGGATTATCCGAGAGCTGGAGGGCCGGTCTGCGTTGCCGGCGACGGAATGCGACCTTTGACAAGAAATACATTTTATATGTAAATTCCATGCGCAATATCGAAGAAATGTGCAACTACTGCAGGGGTTCCAGCACATTTAAATTGGACTGTAATGCAAAATAACCGTGACCACAAACAGGGAAAAACAGCTCCACACATAACCATACTTGTTCTGACAGAGCAAGCAATAAGGATGACTTAATAATTTGGGAAGATCCTTCCTGAAAGAGCCAGGCACTATGCTAACACGTAAATGTATAAAGATGGACTTGTGGACCAGCAAAGCTCGTCGAATCTCTGCTGCTACAGGAACCGCGGAGAGCAGAGAGATGAAGGGTACACAGCGCATAAACAACAGCTCCTACATTAAATCAGGCCCTTTCTGGGGTCATTTAAAACAAGACAATCTGCTTTGCTTCACCGTATTACACACCTAGTGTAACCTTGCCTTCATTTCTCGGGTTTGCATTTTATCTTTGGCAAAATAGGGACAATAGGGTTCATGGTTACCTGTTTGAAGGCATGATCCAATTAGCATGTTTCCTGAGGAGAATGTGAACACATGCAAAAGCTGGGCTGCTACTCAGCTTGGGTTGCGACACTCTTTCTAATATAAACCCTCCACCTTTTTGGTTTATATGTGATAATAACTGTGACCTCACCCCCTCCTGCCCAGGAGACATGGGTGGTGATATGTAACTATATATGACGTATAATTATCAGACTAAGACCTAGACAAAAAATTTGAATGATATATATATGATTCTAATTTTTTGTGTCTAGGTTTTAGTCTGATTATATATATATATATATATCATTCTAATTTTCTTGTGTGTAGGTCTTAGTCTTGTGAAACGTATTTTATCTTTAATGTTTCTTTGAATATTGTAATGGCCTGTTTTATCTGAGACATGTCTGGGGAAATGGGGAAAAGCGTGCTGGGGCTTGTCATAACAGATAAATCGAGGAAAGGAATCGGTGCAGCACAGGAAACTGGTGGGAGATGGTCATGCCACAGGGCTGCACCCCATCTGTCCCTCATGTGGCTCTCACTGTAAAGCAGTGCTTCCTGCTTACTTGCTGCTAAGAATCCACGTGTGCTTGTGTGTGTTGCGTGTATGTATATAAATATATATGTTAACCATGCAAACTCCACACACACAGATCTGGGAACAGAACACCCCCCCCAGACTCTATAACGCTGTGCGCTAAGTCACATTGGCCAACCCCTGATTTTCAAACACTGTATTTCATATGTATTTCAAAGTGACTGGTGATTGGTGGTTATAATGCACCTTCCAACCACTTTGCCTTATATATCATTTGGGAAACGCAGTCTTTGCTTTCCTCACACTCTTTCCATTCCAATATTCTAATAAGCAGCAGGTGACAATCAATTCACACAGTGGAGATAAGGCATTTAAAAGCAATGAAATAGTAAAAGGAATTACCACGGCTGTGTGAAGCGGCTAACGTTCTGTACAATAATCCCTTTCAGAAAGCCCCTTTGTTTGAGCCGTTTGCAAAGATAGCTGAATGCTTCCAATAAAGAAGGCATCGGATTGTAGTGTGTCGCTGGGTAGCTGTTAGCGCCATCGCACACAACCAAAACTAAACAAAACATTGATCATGTACATATTATTTTATGTTTTTTTTTTGTTTAGATGGAGAATCGTCTACTAGACCACATGTGTGCAGACTATAACACTATAAATGCACTATAAATGGTATGACAGTACACCTACTGCATCTGAATTATGCCCATTCTCATATATAAAGCTGAATAAAACTAGGGAAAACTTGCAGCTGCAGTTTTTAACTTAAAAATATAATTTTCACAAAATTTGCCTGTGAACGACTGCCCATCGCCGTGTACAGAATTTGCGAAGAAAAGTAGTTCCAAAGACTTTTCTGAATTCATGGAGCAAACAGAATTATCACACTGTCATCTACTTTGTACTCATTTTTAACATATTTCAACTTCTGAACCTAAGTCAGCTATTGTGCTGAGCAAAATTAAACAGCCCTCACCAAGCATGGACGTACAGCATTTTGGTAACTCTTTCTTTTAATACCAAGGTACAAAAAAATTATGCAATGTAGTGTTTCTACCAGTAAGTGGCCAGCGAGGCCTCAAGCCTATGAAATGTGTGATATTACTTCCTGTCAGGGTTCACAATTTACTTCCGGAGACCAAGATAAAAAAAAAAAACTAATTGGCACCAAAGTGACCTTACTGTCTGGTTTTCAGGCAAATTATCCAAGCAAATTAAATATCTCACATCCCTCATGCTGGAATTCCTCTAATGCGACATCACTTCCTGCCTGCTTCGCGTAGGAGTTACCCTTGTCCACACTCTTAATACTATGGTGAGGGCACAACCCCTGTGACAACACGCACAACATGACCGCTCATGGTCATTTCAGGGTGCGAAATAACATTACGCACTATAAGAACTCAGCTCAACTATGCTGACAGCATCTGCCCATGATTTCGAGCAAAGGGACTATTAGAGAGAGAGAAGGCATCTTGGATCAGAAAGCAGCCTGTCCTTCCTTGTCAGCCAATAAAAGATGCCAGTTTTAACACTCAGAAAGGCCCTTTGATTGCAGAGTGAACATTCAATACCACAACACCTTCTGGCCATGATGAAAACTGCACTGCCCAAACACAAGGTGCTGAGCAAATGCAGCACAGGTTCACAGCGAAACAATAATGACATTCTGCCTTTCTCATAATTAGGTGAGTATTTTTCTTTTTTCAAACCTCTGGGTACTTATGCGTAGCCTTCAGTTGCTTTCTTATCTCACAAGACAAATCCTATGTGAATTCCATCATTTCATCCATGATCGTCATGAGAAAGAGCACCTTTTCCCATCAGAGTGGGGCGGTGTCCCTCCTGCCCTCTGTGTTGACATGCAAATTTAATGACGAGCAATTTTTCAGCACTTCCCTGGGGATTGCTGAATATACAATCCCCGTTATGTGCACAGGAAACACAAATCTGATGGGCATTTGGTTCTGGGATTTACTTTAAATACACAAACACTTGCAAACAAATATACACACACTCTCTCACGCACATTCAGACATACAAAAAGCAAGTCTTTAATACAGCTTCCTTGGTGACAAATTGCAGGCCATGACATTTCCACTCGCTATACCAGGTGCACACCTGCGGGGCCTCTTGTCTAGAAGTGCATCCTTCGGAATATATCGGGGTGCAGAGCTGCAGTGGTATATACACGGGATTGTTCCGTGTGATGTGGGGTATCCAGTGAGATCCTCAGCAGAGCGCTCTGGGTCTGGCGCTCTGACTTGCTACAAGAGTAATGAGCCACACACCTGCTCCACTGCAGAACAAAAAAAGCAGAGGATGCACCGTCCAGAGGCGCGTCCACCACCTCCAAGCCATCTGCGGTGCAGAGCCAACGGCCGCTTCCTGTGGCCGTGAGAGTGCATGAGCAGGTAGGTACTGTCCCACAAAAAGCATCCCTCCCTTTCATTGGCTGACAGTGAAGTGCTTCGCCACGTTTAACGCTGTGCCATCTACTGCAAGACCTTTCCTCCAAGAACTGAAAACAACAGAACACAGAAACTCTCTGCTTTGGGCGAGTTTGTTTCCATTTTGCGATGATACTGATTCAGAATGTTTTCGGTTTTTTCTTTTCTTGTTTTTTTTTGTTGTCTTTTTACAAGTCACCAGGTTCTCTGACTGCAGTCCGATGTCGTTGGTCTTCCTCTGGTTAGAGATGCGCGTTGAGAGGCTGGTACTCCAGCGAGGGGGATGGCGCAGTGCCACGGAGAACTCTGAGAGCGTTTCAGGTTTTACAATGACGACGTATGATGTGACGGGACAGCCTTCGCTTCTGGGTACAGTGTGGCAAAAGACAGGAGCCTGACAAGGGAAGGGGACAATGCAAGAGAAAAATCAGTTTCAAATGCTAGGCCGAAGAAGAATTACATGCTACTTTTTGCAAATTCTGCCTAGCCGCGCTCTGAGACAAACGCGCACATAAATTTGAGAGAGAAGCTTTAGGTCTGAATGCAGGGTCAGGCCGTTTATCCACCACCTCTGCGGCATCTCAGAAGGTTACGAGTCTTGCTCAAGGGTTCAACAGAGATGTGAGTATCGTGCCCGCGGAGGTTTGACCGGCTCAGAGAGTGGGAAGCACGTCCCACTGTGCCCCACAGTGGCCATTAAAGTCTAAAGACTACGAAGATGAGATTCCATGAAAGGAGGCCACCAGACCTCAGTCTCCTGCTTCCTGTGGCATAGTTATTCTATGAAGGAGTCAAAGAATGTTCACTTAAAAAATCAGCAATAGCACAAACTAGTGCAACATCCCTCAACATTTGTATGGAGGGCCATCAAAGACACTGTGATTTTGTGTCTGTTTTAGCACATGAGATGGGGTGGTGATGAGGTGAAAACCAGAAAGGTGCATGGAATACAGCAAATTCCAATTACTGCCAAATTTCTGGAAGGTTCACAGCCTACAGCTTAATATTCGGCACCCTTTAGTAAATCCACTGGAAATGCCATAAAATATTTCATTAAGGAACAGGATTGAACAATCTCCAGAATCAGCACTTTGTGGTAAAGGGGGGAGCAAGGCAGCCAGTATCAGGCTCTCAGTCACCAGCCTGCTAAGCAGTGAGGAAGGCTTGGGCCATGAGGACTGCCATCGAGAAGATCAGGCAGACAAAGGACTCAGCCAATAAAAACCACTGGGGTGCCTCCTGACTGCTTTGCGTGTAACTTAATCTCATAACTGCGAAGGATGAATGCTTGGGGCTCTGAGGAGCAAAGGGAAAAATAAGAAATTGCAATAAAGAAAAACAGTCTGCTCTGTTCATCAGGGTGCATACAGCTGAAAGCTGATTGGCCACCTGAGTGCGCACTCAAAGATTCAAACTATATGATTGGCTAATGGTCAGATTGGACGCTCTGTATGAATTATGGCTGTTTTTATGCCTCATAAAAATAGTAGAATCACACCGGAAGACTCTGAACTGAGGTGGCTGCTACTCACCTGGGCAGGGGTTAAGGGGGGAAGACCGGCCGCTATACTGCAGTGCACACGGTGCTGACGGTAAACTCTGTCTCATTGGCCATGATGTCCGTGGGCTGTATGTTGCGGTCGTACATTGGGTTCTCGAAGGTGGCTCTCCCATTGGTGTTCTCGTGGCCTGCGTAGCCGTTGAAAGGGACCTTGGGTCTTCTCCTGGGCGTCGGTAAACAGAGCAGAAGGCTTTTAATGGAATGTAAAAACAAACACTAATTACTGCATTTGAAATGTCCTTAGCACACTCACAAGCCGTCACACTGTACGCAAGGCTTTTATGTTACTGCAAACATAATATATAATTACAAATTTGTTTTGTTTAATATGATGGTATTCAGCAAGAACCTCACCAGGAACGCAAAGAAAACATTTTTTTGTTTTTTTAACGTTCTCAAGCCTGATGTAGAGCATTCAGAGACGTTACGATGAATTGTCAGGCTGCAAGCCTTGCACCATTTTCTCCTGTGCTTGAGGTTTTTTCCCTGATTTGTCAGTTCAGTGTATGGAATAAGATTTTTGACTACTCAGCTTGCAGCTTGAATAAGGGCTTGTTTGCCATGTAATAAGGCCGACCCTAAACCCAATTGCTTGAACGATGGAGGTTATTAACAGACAAGGGCTTTTTGCAGGGCAATAAAGAATTAATCTACCAAACAGCTGACATGGGCAAACCACCAGTCACGATACACACAATTTATTTACTACAAACATAACTTTATTTACTTAGCTGCTGTATGACCAGCAAAATTCCTCAGCTTGTTCCTCTGAGTAAGAGACGGTCAGATGTGTATATGAGCTGTGGTGTGTGGGACTGCAAGCCTGGCAAACACACCTGTGTTTGTAGAGGTACAGAGCGAATCCTGCAATGATCATGGCTATGAAAGGCACTAATATAGCTGCGGCCACAGAGCTGCTGTTGGAGGCGAAGTTGTAGCTAGGACTGTCTGGGTTTGGGTCCAGGTTCTCCGTATCTGTGGGATAAAGAACCATCATTGATTGGAAGCATGCTAATATAACAGCAATATTCAAAAACGGGAATAGAAGTAATCCAGCAAACTATAGGCCAATCAGTTTAACTAGCATTACTGGAAAAATAATGGAAGCTATAATCAAAGTGAAAATAGTAGATTACCTGGATGCAAATAACATTCTGAGGGATAGCCAACATGAATTTAGGAGAGGTAGATTCTGTTTAATGAATCTAATTGAATTCTTTGAGGAAGCTACAAGTCAAATTTATCACAAAAAGGCCTACGATGTGATCTACTTAGATTTCCAGAAGGCCTTTGATGTTGTCCCCCTGAAATGGCTCTTGCTAAAGCTCAAAGGTGAAGGGATTTTAGTTACTGTGGCAGCTTGGATCAAAAACTGGTTAACTGACAGGAAGCAGCAAGTAGTTATTAGAGACACAGTGTCACTGTGGGCCTGCGTTCATAATGGGGTACTGCAGGGTACTGCAGGGTGGTTTTAAGACCACTATTGTTCCTAATTTACATAAATTTTATTGATACCAATACATACAGTAAACTGGATAAATTTGAAGACAACACAAAGTGGGTGGTGTAGCAGATACTGATCTAGCAGCAGAGGGGATACAACGGGATCTGGATTTAATTAGCAACTGGGCTGATACCTGGCAGATGAAATTTAACACAGATAAATGTAAGGTACTCCATGCAGGGAGCATAAATATAAAGTACAGATATTTTATGAGTTGCACAGAAAAAAAGGTACCGGTAGCTGATTACGAGAAAGATATCGGTGTATATGTTGATGCTTCCATGTCCCTCTCTCGCCAGTGTGGGGAAGCAATAAAAAAAGCCAAAAGAATGTTGGGTTATATCTCTAGGTGTGTGGAGTTTACATTAAGAGAGGTGATGTTACATTTATACAATTCCTTGGTAAGACCCCCATAGAATATTGTGTGCAGGTCTAGTCACCAAACCTTAAGAAGGACATTGCTGCCTTAGAAAAGGTGCAATGAAGGGCCATGAGAATGATTCCTGGTCCTAGAGGAGTGTCTTATGAGGAGAGGTTAACTTAGCTTGAAGAATCTCAAATAAACAAGCAGGGGAAGCAGCTGTTTGGCCTTGAGCAAAGGAGACTAAGGGGGACAAGATCCAGGTCTATAAGATTCGGGTCTGGATGCTGTTCAGCCAAATGGCTATTTCAGTATTAGTATAAATACTAGAAATCGTGGCCATAAGTGGAAATTAGTGGGCGAACATTTTAAAACAAATTTGAGGCAGCACTTCTTTACACAGCGTGTAGTTAGAGTATGGAATAGTCTTCCGGCTAGTGTAGTGGAAGCTAAAACCCTGGAATCCTTTAAATCAGAGCTAGATAAGATTTTAACAACTCTGAGCTATTAGTTAAGTTCTCCCCAAACGAGCTTGATGGGCCGAATAGCCTCCTCTTGTTTGTAAATTTCTTATGTTCGTATCAGAACATGGAAACAGAGCCTTGGACTGCTGCGAGGGAACGTTGGCTTTAATTATCGCACGATTCACAGCTGAAACAGCGGGTAAGGTGACACACCATCCCATAATGATAAACAAATAAAAACATTGCTATAAAATGAGCTGAAGCAGGATGAAAATTAGGGCACCCAACAGCTCTCAAAGACCACGCTTAGACAGACTTCCCACCGGCACTGAAGATGACTTCCAAGCATTTAAAGACTGAGAAACAAGCATCATTAGCCAATCCAATGAGAGCTGGTCAGATACGATGATCTCACATTTCCCTATGAAGATTGCATTTTGTTTTAAAAAAACAAACGTATAAGGCTGACACAACCCACTCAGAGCAATACAAGGAGCTATAGGAGTCATCCATCACCTGTTTGGGAGGGGAGCTTTCTTCCAATACCAAACCCCAGGGATGATTTCAAAATTAAAATGAGGCAATTTTGCTTGTGTTGTGCTGTGCAACCCACAATACAACACAGGAAGCTGCAGTTACTTTGCACATGACGGCAACAAACTGAAATGAAGTCAAACCTTTACCAGAGCAAATCCAATTATCCGGCATCATTATGGCAGGGGATAGAGACATGGTCGGCCTGTGCCCCCCTCCTTTATTAATAAATCCGGTGTTTGAACAATCTGTCCCAGGTTTGGAAGGAGACTGGCCAGGCATCTGCTATTTTGTGGAAGGAGGGCCCTGCTTCACAACAAGAAAATTGGCGAAATTCTTCCCTGCTTGGCATCCTCCACCCTCACAAAAAATCTTACAGCTAAATCATTTTTTGGTCCATACTTTGTTAGTATTGTCCTTTTGTTTATTAAGTTCTCATCCGGCATTTTAAAGGCATGCTTTTAGTCATTTTACTGAAGCAATTGTGCTCAGTAATTATGCCTGTTCTCGGGCCCTAACCAGCAAGCAGATGCCTGTCCTTGTGGCCTAACCAGCAAGCAGATGCCTGTACTAGGGCCCTAACCAGCAAGCATATGCCTCTGACTAACATTCCTCTGCTGCCCTAATTGGCATGGTGACTGATCCAACCCCTTTTCCCACGTCACCAAAAATCAAAGCACATGTTTTTATTGTTATTAATCTGTCTGCCGGCAATTATAATCATCTATCCAACCATCTTTCACAGGGCACAGGGCAGGAGACACCCTGTGTTACAGGGAAGAGGGCAGGGAACACCCTGCATCACTGGGCACAGGGTGGGGGACACCCTGCATCTCAGGGAACAGGGCGGGGGACACCCTGAGTCAGAGGGCATTGGGCGAGGGACACCCTGCGTCAGAGGGCATTGGGCGAGGGACACCCTGCGTCAGAGGGCATTGGGCGAGGGACACCCTGCTTCACAGGGAACAGGGTGGGGGATACCCTGAGTCAGAGGGCATTGGGCGAGGGACACCCTGCTTCACAGGGCACATATCATAGCAATTGTTAAATTTAAATATTTCATAATAATTGTTAACTTTGAATGCATTGTATGGTGTTTAACATACTGCACCAAAAACTAGCATTTCAGTTTTTATTTTAGGTAGAGTCCATCCTGGAACAAAGGAAAAATACATTCATCTACAGCCACAAAAAGGCAAAACTATCAGGCCTTTGGCCAAAAGAGTCTGCCCTCTGTGTGTGACAAATGCAGAAATCTTTGATGCATGGCAAGATGACTTGGGAGAAATCACTGACCCTCACTGACAAAGAACAGAGAATTGGGCATGAACATACATTTCTACACTAGATCTGTAACGGAATCCTGTGAGTGCAATATACAAGAAGTAGGCCAAAAGAAATCAATGCATTTTACAGTTTAATTGCTAACAAAACAAGCTGTATAACATACGGCTAACGAGTGACTGAGTGCAGTCGGTGCACTACATGATATACTTGCCAAGTCTCTGAAGTCCAAACTGGCCGAATCCTTTTCCTCTGACGAACCCTTGATACACAAAGGAGTTGGTAGAGGCCATGTATGACACCTGCGGGGCACAAATGCCAGTCTCTCACTAAAGGCACCCTTTCCGTCACACACACCCATGCAAGTTCCCCATGTCTCCTGACCCGCATGAATTTTAATTACAACCTTGCCGTTTCTTTTCCTAGATGTATTCAGGACGAGGCGCCTGCTGCTGATTGCCAGACATTGATTCCGCTGACATTTTAATTAAAAGGAAATTTCACTGGGCATTCCTATCAGAAGCTGGCACTTGGCGAGAGACTGCCAGCCAATCGGTGCTAACGTGGCTTGGGACAAAAGGCCTCGCGGTGCTTTTCCCCGGATCTCCATACACACGGGAGATCCCCCCTCCCCCCTGCCTGACGCTGTCACCCCACAGGAGTGATTAAGCCATGCTAAATTCCTGGGTCACGACAAAGCTACCCGTGGGCTAACATCAGGACACTTTGATCCGCACCATCACCCGAGATTTCCACTCCACTATTAATTATGTTATACCACGCTGAATAGTTTCCTTATATATCCCTAAATTCTCCACATAAGAAGCGTTCATCGCTTCTGGGATAATGGGCTGGTATCCTGAACAAATCTGGATTTTCCAAGGATTTAAAAATATGTCATGTAGGCAGGGCATGGATATGCCGGTAGATTCAGGAGACCCAGAACTGTACAGGGGCCCATGAATGTGTAAAATAAGATGCTAAATTGTGTGTGTGTGTGTGTGTGGTAGCTACAGCCCTGCATGTGGGTTTGGGGATCGCTTACATGGCCGTCCAGCGCCCAATTCAACTTGTTCATGAAGATCTCGACGGGGCCCCGGATCTGGTACACTTGCAGCAGCAGGTGAGACTCCTCTTTTTTGTAGATCCCTAGGAGGGAAGCAGGGTGGGGGGGTCAAACACTGTCCACGCCCCCTTTTGCCAAACGCACAGCAGTACTGCCCAGAAGCACATCTGAGCCTGGGCACCCTACCCTTACCGGCCAGCTTCAGCTCCACGCCACTGTGGTGGATGAGTGTCCCGTTGACGCGGTTTCCAAAGGGTTCAAAGGCGGTGATGCTCAGCATGGCCGGCTGCTTCTTGCCCAGGTACTCGTATGAGCCCCTCCACAGAGAATTCTTGGCAAAGACACCACCGGGTACTGGAGTGGGGCATTAATATATCACATGTTTTTACCATCTTCCTGCAATAGGGAGAGTAGCTAGCACAGGTGTTGGGCGACCAGCCAAAGTACTGCAACCATATCTGAACTTGCAGATTCAAGTTTATTTGTTAACTGTTCAAGTAGATATGTCCTCACTGAAAGTGACTATCTTAGATATGACCATTTATCAGCCTCAGAGTTTATTGTCAAGGGCACATAAAACAAAAAACATGCCTGTACTGCCCCACAAACGGCTGCCAGTTACAGCTACAGCATCATTATCCGCCATTTAGCAAACTTCACCAGGGACACCGTCAAACACAGTCAAAATCTACTGTTGTAAAGTGCAACATGCTATCAGCAATAAGTATTGAGGACCGAAAAAAATCGACATTCGGCTCTATTTCAGTTGATTTATGCACTCTCAAAGTGAATTTTTTTTTACCTTTGTGGACAGGCAGAGTGAAATAACCAGATTACATTAGAAATCACATCAATCGCTGAGTTCTAAAGAAACGGCGCCTGGCACAAATCCTTTGCAGAGTGCCCTGCCAGCTTTGTGAAAATAGCTCACCAGGGACAGTAGGCAAAGCGACAACGGTGTTCACCTGGGAGCTTGGCATTTGGGGGTTCCTGCACGGTTCCAATCGTTGTCCCGCTCGGCCGGGTGTCAGCTGGAATAACAAAAGAAAAGAAATAAGCACTACTGCCTCCTTGTGTGCAAGTGATCGGGGTATATATAGCCGGTCGGGACGGACAGGAAGTGTGTGTGGCACTGACGACAGCGCGGTCCTCAGGGGCGCCAGGTGGGACAGCCAGGGAGGGGGACATGCGTGTACGAACACGCAGAGACGCAGTCATATGTAGGCAGTAACAAACACACCTGGCAGTGACACAGACGCATGTACAGACGCATGCAGCGAAAGAAACACACACTGATATGATTCATAAGCAGATACAGTACTGACACAGAGTCAGATGAATGAACAAACATCAACACAAAAGCATACATGGTACAGACCCAGTAACACAAAGACATACCAAGGCAGAGATAAATGCATATGGGCATAATCACACAATCCTGCATACATATGCATTTATAAATACCCACACCTAACTTTACACAGTGTGATTTTTATAGTGTCTTCTAAAAAGAAGTAGCTTTTAGAGAAAATAACCAAAAATTCAATTCACATAAAAAAAAAACATAAAATGAATGCTTGTAGTACTGTACAAGACGACACAAAAGTGGGTGGTGTAGCAGATACTGATCTAGCAGCAGAGAGGCTACAATGAGATCTGGACTGTAGATGGTATTGTTGAAGGATATTCAGGTGGGCGGAAGCCCCACACTGAAAAAGTCACTGTAAATCGCAGTTATAAAGGTGTCCCCTCACAGACAGACATTGGGTATAGAATGCAGTGCATGAAGGGCAGGTAATGAGTCTGGTGAGAAGTCTGTTATGAATATATGGGGCCCAATTAGGAAAGGAAGTCTTCAAAGTTATAATTGACTTTTATTAGGACAATTACTGCTCTTACAGTGCAGATACCAACTGCAGAGCTGTTCAGCACATGATGCAGCAAAGCACTTTGTATACATGCATACAGAAGAGCGAATTCGCCTCACTACGCTCATATTTATCAGAAAAGTCAGAAAAGCCTCAGTTATTAAACCCGCTTTCAATATTACATTATACAATGTTATGGCATATAAAAGTTTTACTGCATTTTTATATTCGTTGCTGGCTTTCAAAAACCTGGTTCTGCTTTGGTGGTTTGGTAATTATTTTTTCAAACATGAAAGTTTAACATTCACGCTTGGGACCTAAAGGGGGCTATAATTCATAAAGAGCCAACCTTTAGTATTCAGTTTTTACCTTTAGTATTTATAGAATCAGTGAGTGACAGAGGAGCAGGCCAATGAGCTGTCAGCCCTGCGTACGCCTCAGTGGTGACACATACCTGAGCACAGGGGGGGCTTCCCCGTCCAGCTCCCGTCAGCCCTGCAGGTGCGGTGCTCAGAGCCCCCGGCCAGGTAGAACCCGGGCTGGCAGGAGTAAATGAGGGTGTATCCCAGTGAGGGCAGCTCGATGGCGCTGACGTCAGCCAGGGCTGGGAGCTCGGGCTGGCTGCAGTGATGAGCTAGAGGAGAGGAGAGGCAACGCTGAAGGGGTGGAACTGCTGTGTGGAATCAGGCTCCTCAGTCAGAACTGGGGGCAGGACTACAGTGCAGTATTCAGGTCCTCAGTCACTCAGGGGAATACAGATAACATTAGAATATCCATCCATTAGTATCAGAAGAAGGGAAGGACTGTTTTTTTTAATAAGGATAACACTGTTCATGGTGCAGTTTCATTACGAAACATAACTCATCCTTATGATAGTAAAAGTAATTTTCTCCGATAGAGGACTACGATCTTTGTAAGGTATATATTTCCTTATCACACTCTGCATGCGCAGACAATTGGCCTCAGTAAGATGCGGATTAGTCTGACCACCTTCTCCATCACAGCATCCCATTGGGGTCAGGAGCTCCTTGTTTTATTGCTTGAACAGCATTAACATAAAGCATCTTTTGCTTGCCTTCTATTTCTTGTTCAGCACTGAGTGTGAGATCATGCACGTCGGACTGCGTCATAGGCAGCTACTTGTGTTATTTATACTTATTTGAATTCTGCACATCCACAATGCTGCACCCTTCAGTCCCCAAAACAGCAGGTGGTAGCAAACATTAATTAGGCACCAGGCCATTTCCCCTTTCCTCCGAAGTCGCTATCGGGGTTTGTATGGGAAGTAAGCCTTTCACGATTAAGGCGAAGGCATTCTGTCTCTCTGAGGAACTCTTTAGCTATTTAAACGGAGGCAGAGAGAAGAACGTTTAATGCTGAACTGTAGTCCGAACACAATGTTAGCAATGCATTATGGGTGCTGTGTTTATATCAAGTATCATATGTCTGCCATGGTGCTTCATATCCTAGCATGGCATTGTATAGGGTAGAGTTTGTTTGGTAATTGGTAATATCATTGCGTTTTAAGAAGGTAAAACAGAATACATTAATATTAATATTGTTTCTTTTGGTCAAGATGTGACCCTTGGGCCTGACCCTGTCTCCTAAGTCCTAGCAGACACAGTTCATTTCGGGCAAGGTGAACGCGTGACGTAAATAAGGAGGACAATATCAGGAGAGCCTCAACGCTATGGCAGGAAAACATGGCACAGCGAAAGCTCTCGTTCGGCTCCATCACTGGCTACATTCCAGTGGTCAGCAGTCAGACAGTCCACATAATAATATTAATAATAATATTAATAATAATAGGTACTTTACTTATTATAGGAAATTGTCTTTACGCCTCCCTCAAATTGCTCTTTGTGGAGTAAGTTGTCCGCGAAGGGCAGCCACCTGTAGAGGCGCCCAGGGAGCTGGGGGTTAAGGGCCTTTGGGCGCCCAGGGAGCTGGGGGTTAAGGGCCTTGGGATGCCCAGGGAGCTGGGGGTTGAGGGCCTTGGGACGCCCAGGGAGCTGGGGGTTAAGGGCCTTGGGACGCCCAGGGAGCTGGGGGTTAAGGGCCTTGGG
>JABFDZ020000050.1:14066087-14082154 GCA_019775955.2 Pollimyrus isidori | reverse complement strand
GAGCTGAGGGTTAAGGGCCTTGGGACGCCCAGGGAGCTGGGGGTTAAGGGCCTTGGAATACCCAGGGAGCTGGGGGTTAAGGGCCTTGGGATGCCCAGGGAGCTGGGGGTTAAGGGCCTTGGGGTGCCCAGGGAGCTGGGGGTTAAGGGCCTTGGGGTGCCCAGGGAGCTGGGGGTTAAGGGCCTTTGGATGCCCAGGGAGCTGGGGGTTAAGGGCCTTGCTCAAGGACCTGCAGACATGCTGATGCTGGGCTTCCCTGTCCAGCTCCCCTTAGCCCTGCAGGTGCGGTGCTCAACATGCTGCCCAACACCTTCTCAAGCTCAACACAGCAGCCCCTGTCTACCTCCACCTGCCGCAGGGTGTGTCTTTCTGTTTGCTGTTACGGAGAGAAGGAGGAGGGTCCGCGATAACAGCAAGGCAAAGACACTTGACGCTTCCAGTGAATCAGGGAGTGGAAGTCCCAGGAACAGTGGGAAACGAGGCTGAGGTGTCATTATAATGCCAGGGTTTTAATTACCAGCCGTATATCAGAGATGTTATGTCAAAACACAGACAGACAGACAGACACACGCATACAGACATACACACACACACACACACAGACACACGCATACAGAGATACACAGACATACACACACACACACACATACAGACAGACAGACAGACGTGCGCAGACTGAGTGGGGAGCGGGAGAGGATCCTGAGGGGCGGCCCACTTACCAATGCACTCGGGCTGCACGCCGCTCCAGGTGAGGTTGGGCAGGCAGGTGCGGCTGATGGATCCCTGTAGCAGGTATCCCTTCCTGCAGCTGAAGAACAGCGTGCTGCCGATCTATGGAGAGGAAGCGCAGAGTGACGGTGCTGCCTGGCACATGCGTGCACACAGCCACTGCGCTAACCAACATCTGCCACGGCACATACCTCTCCATACAGCTCCACACAATGATGCACATTTGCATTTTTTTTTAACCTTCCCCATACCTGGTAGCCCTGAGTGTTGTTCTGATGTCCAAACAGCGGTACCCTGGGGTCACTGCAGCTCGTGTGACTGGGATCTGGAACAGACAAGCCGATGGGGTCTTGCTGAGTGCCTGACGGAGGCCAGCAAGCACACGAAGTAGCCACCGGCTTCAGCTTCAGCTCTGCTGAGGCCTCGGCCATGGTGTGTAGTAGTGATACTTACCCACCGTGCACCTGTACCTATGTGGTTTGCCCGCCATATCCACAGCAAGCCAGGGAGGGGCATTTACAGTCCAGCTATATAAATGACACTGCAGCTGGCCTATTTCCATTACAGCTACAGACACATGTATGCTTTTAAGAAAATTAAACCATTAAACCATTATGCTGAATCTTGCCCATAATAAGTAGACATTACAGAGAGGGCAGCAGGCTCAGGTTTCAAAGGGTCTGAAGCTTTCATTCTGTAGTCAAAGGATTGTTGGTTAAAACCCCAATGGGCTCCCCACTGTGGCAACAAAAAATACACTCCCCAGGCAATATGGCAGTCAGTCACAGAGTACACATGTGTATACACATCAACGGCGGTTTGCAGACATCAAGCAGCCATATCCCCCTGAGACCCCACCCATTCATTTATGTCCATTGTAGTGGACATTTTGTTTTTGCATTTATCTTTTCACTGATGTAAGGAAATTTGATTATTCCTGTTGTACATGCTGTCAAATTAAAAATAAAAATAAATTAGAAAAAATCTAAATTGTAAGATGTCTTATTTCCCCCAAAGACAAATATCCTAAAATTTAAGGATATTGGGTCTCAGGAGGCTATTCAGACTTTTTATAGTCAGGTACACGTTTATGAACAGCTCCATATACTTGGGTAGCTTTATTTTTGTGAGACAAAATAATGAAATAAATAAAACAGGTTAAAATACAAAATACTATGAAGTGATAATACATGGGTAGAACAGCCAGCATTGAAGCTTGCAGGGGTGTGTTAGTTCCCAGTGATCAAAAAGCTAGCGAGTGGCGGGGGGGATTCTCACCTATGCAGGAAGGCTGTGTCCCACTCCAGCTGCCGTCCGCCTGGCAGTAGCGACGGGCAGAGCCCACTAGCACCAGTGGGGGGAGGCAGGTGAATACCACGGAGGAGAGGTAGGTGAAACCACGGTCCTCTCGCCTGCCCTGGGCGGGCACCCCTGGATCTCCACAGAACACCGCTGTGCAGGGATGCAGGGAGAGAGACCAGAGGGCAGGCAGGCAGGGTTAGGTACAATGAAGACAATAAAGGAATAGGAGGGAGGACAGGAGGGAGGAACGGGAGAGAGGAAAGGGAGAGAGGATAGGGCAGAGGAATGGGAGAGAGGATGGAAGAAAGGATGGGAGAGAGGAATGGGATAGAGGATGGGAGAGAGGAAAGGGAGAGAGGAATGGGAGAGAGGATGGGAGAGAGGATGAAAGAGAGAATGGGATAGTGGACGGGATAGAGGATGGGAGAGAGGAATGGGAGAGAGGATGGAGGAGGGTTGCCAGAGGTGGTGGAACGTCCCAATGGGAACCAACAGCCGCATTGTAGCGGTAAAACTGCACACGTCGTAAGGATGGATGAAATGGAGCAGATGCAGTGCTAGAGATGCTGGAAGCTGGAAGGAATAAAAGACAGAGGCGAGAGAGTAAAAATGGGGGCTTTTCAGGTTGGAAGAGAAGTGTGATGGACTGGGGGTGGGGGAGGTGGGCATCCGAGACGATGACAAGAAGACACAGTACTGAGCGTATCCAGCGGCATTAGGCTATAAACTGTGTCATCTGCTTTTAATAACAAATTAAATGAAAATGCAAACTTTTTTTTGGACAGCTTTAAAGGCTATACGCTGTGGCAGTGATCTGAGCTTTACACCAGCACGGCAAACTCTTGATAGGACATGAACAAACTGTGATGCTGAAGTGCAGGATGTTTGATAATAGTGGGATGCAGAGAGAGGAGACCTACGGAAACACTGGGGTCTGTCCCCACTCCAGTTGCCGTTCCCCTGGCAGGTGAGAGTGGCCGGCAGGGAGAGCTGGTAGCCTTCCACGCAGGCATAGCTGACACTGGAGCCCCACTGGAAGTCTGTCCCCACCACCTGCCCGTTCGGGATGGCGGGAGGTGGGCCACACACGATGGCTGCAGAACAATCCGGGGGCGGGGCTTTAATCATGGGTAACATCAATCAGTAAGGCGACAGAACAGTGCAGTGGGACGACTGGAATTTCAGTCATCTGGGCTGAGGCGGCCCAGGAAATGCTGCTTTCCATTGAGGGACTTAGTGCAGTTTCCTCTCTATGGCGGGGGCATGTGTGGGGCCATTAACCCTGGCTGAAGGCTGATTGGCCCCGCAGTGCACTTCCCCAGTCACTCACCATTTCAGAACATATTATTGGCTAATGATAAGGGTGGCCCCTCTGTATGAATTACGGCCCCTACTGAACGGCCCCCACCATATAAAATCCTAGAAACGCACCTGCTCAGCTATAGCGACAAAAAGCAGTAGTCTGACATAGGTGAGATGGTCCCCTAAGGTGGCACTAATTAGACATTTGATGCCAGAAGACAATGAGGGGGTAAGACAAGTGGAGGATTACAAAAAATAGTGAGATGAGAGGTACTCTGAACAGGGCCCGGTGACGGAGGTCTGACGTATCATGCATGTGGACGCAAAGACTGTAAGCTAAGTGACAGATAATGAGGAGGGTAGAGCTGAGCGCACCTTTGCAGATTGGTTTGGACCCGTTCCAGGTGCGGTCCTTGGTGCAGACCAGCACGGAGGAGCGGTCGGCATCCATGGTAAAGCCCGGCGAGCACTGGAAGGTCACGCTGCGCTGGTAGGAGAAGTCGCTACCCAGGCGGATGCCATTGGCTGGCACCCCTGGGTCCCCGCAATTTATCACTGGGGACAGAGGCGGGAAGGATCAGTGAGAGGAAGAGAGAGAGAGAGAGAGAGAGAGACGGGTGCCACTGACAACCGTACCTCGGAACCACCAGCATAATCAACAAGGTGATGGACAACATACCTTTCTGTTTCTGTAAAAGGCCCCTGCAGCACTAACACCCACTATGAGTTTCATTAAATACTCCCCAGAAAGGAGTGATGTCATTTATTTCCATAGCAGAGGCTTTTGTCTAAAGTTACGCATAGAATCAGAGAGCAGGGGCCCCCAATGTCCCAGAAGGGGTTTAGGTTAAAGGCCTGGCTCTAGGTTTCAATGTTGACATACTGTAACTCTGCGAGCCACGGGAATCAACCTGGCAAACTGGCAACCTTCCCCTCAAAGTCCTAATACTCAGTGCCATACACCTCCCACACAACCCCTCTCTAAATAGCAGGGAAGCTAGGGGGGAGACTTTGTTTGAGAGGAAGTAGACTTACTTTGAACAAACGATGGCCTGCTGACTTCCTGTGCACCTCACAGCACTGCACACTCATACTGTGAGTTCTCATTGAAATGCGTTTGGTGCGTGGGACAATGTCAGCCTTCACCGGGTAGATTAATCAAACCCCTCCGACAGCCCAGCAATCCCTCCACAAAGGGAGCTTACAAGAATTAGCCCAAGTAATCTGGTTCAAGTTGGTCGGGTCCATGACAGGAAGCTAATTTGGTTTTTTAAGGGCCTATTTTAGGGACCGATATGATCTTGTTCACTCAGACCTCTTTTATTCAGCAAACTGTCGACCTTTCTTCCCCGTGACTGACGTGGATTTTGTGCCACTGCCAATGACATTAAATCCCAGCGCAGAGCAATGAGGGGACGGCTAAAGCCCAAACAAATAAATAACTAAATGTCTGGCTGTTCCAGGGAACTGCAATCACAATCAGAAGCAGTTTTATTCAAGGTCTTAATGTGCACGAAGGCTTTGCTCCGGCAGTCAGAAACCAAGGAACACGGACTTCCCGCAGCACTGGAAGACCCAGCTTGTTTAGATGCGAAGAACAAACCAACAACAGGTCCACAAGAAGAAGAAGACAGAAAATAACATCTTATACAATGTGAACTAGAACTCCAATTTCTTGAAAGTCAGACAAACCACTTTGACCTAGTACTCCATCTGAATATCATACCTGTAAGTCGAACCGTGAACGCTGACCTAATATAAATTGTACACACCAGGAAATGAGTCGTACTACAATGCAATTCTTACTTGAATGCCTTCTTCACAGACTGGACGATTAACCAAATAAATCCGCGCAACATTACAGTAACTAATATTAAATAAACCACTAACTTACGTGTATTATTAGAGCATTTATGTAATTCATTGAAATGTTATTTTACCAGGTAAATTAACTGAAAACCAGTTCTCTGATTTACATGATATTCGGGAGAAATAGGTGATTATGCTCATCGGAACTGCCTGGGATACAAATGTCATGCGTGTAACACTTCTGGCAAACTCTTCAGGCAATAAGGGCAAAGGTGTGTCATCACGAAGGCAGTTCCAGTTTGTGCAGCCGGGTGAGAGGTTGCAATGCATCTAACCGTAATGCATTGCGTCAGGATCAGAAGCCGGAAGGAATCTGAAAGCTCCCAATGACCGGACTTGGGAAACAAACTGAAACGCGTACTTAATGCAGTGGACTAATGACAACAACCAGAAACAGCTGATCACATGAGGATCCCACACAAAGGTTAACGAGGGGGCGTGGGACACGGAAGGAGCAGACAATCAGGGCAGGACAGGGGTAATGTTGTGGTAATATTTTCATTGTTTTGGAAGCTATTAAGAAAAAACTCTCTTCTTGTTTTATCCTGCTCACTTTGTGTTTAAATGCTAACAAAAAAAAAACATATTTAGGTGTAATTTTGGGGGGCCAGGAACCAATTAATTGGTTTTACATAATTTCTTATGGGAAAAATTCAACCAGAACTCAAACTTTTTAGGATTCGATTCAAGGTCAGGAACAGATTAAGTTCGAAAACCAATGTATCACTGTACTACAGTTATTAGGGGTGTTGAAATTAATTTAATCGATGCATTACGATGCAGACATAGACAATTCTGCATTTATGCAGTGACAGAACACAATCGATTACATCATAATGACATTGCTTGGTGATTTTCAGGCGGCAGCATAAAAATTCTAGTTAAAAAGTAGTTCCGATAGTGACTTTGGCTGCCTGATCTGAATACAGGGCTGCTCTGTGTAGGAGTAGAGGGCTTCACAGACCAAATGCGGCGTGAGGTTTGCTCATCCAGTCAAAACAACTGCGGGGCTGCGGGGCTTCAGCGGAAAAAGTGGGCGTGGTTTTCAGAACACTTTCCTGTCATTTACTTGTTGCACCGGCGGTCAGTCATGCCGATGTAACTGATCTAAAAACTTATATAAATAAAAAACATTGTAAAATAGTTAGTATTGGCAACTAGTACTGGCATTCGTAGTTTCTAGCAAATCTTTTCTGATGTTAAAAGACAGCCTGGTTCAGTGCCTTGTTTGTATTGATCGCGCGACCGCAGTGCTTGCACAAGCTCCCCGAGCATCGCGCGGTACCACTTTGGTCTCTGAAGGGCTTAACGCTCACTGACGGCACTCACCGCATGCGTGCCAGCCGAGAATGGCGGAGGGAGGCCAAGAGATTAAAAACGCTCCAAAACATTTTAAAAGCTGATAACTTTAAAAGCCTCACCCCTGCCTCTGACTCAGGACCCCTTGAACTGGTGGGGAGAACACGAGGTCACATTTCCCCTCCCCTCTCAGTTGTCAAAATGAGACTTATGTATCCCTGGCACTGGTGTATCTGCAGGGTGTGTTTTCTCCGCTGCAGGAGATGTGGTCACTGGAAGAAGATCCACTTTCAAACCCGAGCATTTAGGTCAACTGGTGTTATTGCACGACAACCAAATTCCCAATTGCTAAAACCAGTGCTTGTGATGTTTTGCACATTCAAAAAGTGCCCAGTGCTACTGTAAAAGATTAATTTTATTTTGCACAGTAGTATCTGCAGAGCAGGTTTTCCCCACAGACAGACATGTGGTCACTGCAGAAAGATCCACTCTCAAACCAGAGCATGTTGTTCACCCGGTGTTCATATTAAGAAGTCCCAAATGCTGAACATTGGGTAATCTTTGTAATGTTGTGTACTTTCGGGAAGTGCCATGTATACAGTGCTGTTATTTTATGTTATAGATTTTGTATATGATAGCACTGCAAATGATTTATTTTCAAAGGCTGACTATATTCATACAAGATGTAGGCTGGGCCTGTACTATTTATTTCAGTTACAATTTAGTGTTATAGTCAGAGTTTCTGTTTACATTTTGATAAGCTATGTCTATATTCTTTGTTTCTGTTTACAATTTAATGTAATGGCACAATTTCTGTTTACATTTTCAGGTTAAATAAAAACGAGAGCATTTGTACTTGAAAATATAAGATGAAGTAATGTAGAAAAATTGATGGGATGTATCGCAATGCATCTAGATATCAAATCAAATAAATCGCTGACATGATAATCGTAATCGAATCTAATTGTGAGACCAGTGAAAGTTCACACAAGCAGGGATCAAGAATGCCCAAACCAATTGCTTTGATAAACAGTACTGTGAAGGTCCTATTTATATTTAATTTTATTTTTATGATAATAGAAGACTTTCTCCTGGAAAACATGGAATGGTGGTGGATTATGTCGACTGCTTGAGAGATCCAGCTCACACACCCTTTATCTGCTCTCTCTCTTGGACCTGATTTAAAGCAAAGCTGCCATGCATCATGTGGCACACGACCCACGAGAAGCAAAAAATTACACAAGACCACCTCCTGTCTCCCGGGCTACTTTGCTGAAAGCCGGAACGCATGTAAGACTAATTTTGCAATTAAGGCGGACTGGCCATTTACACGAACCGCCATGCCGTGCTGACGTGACCGAAGACATGACGGTACACACATTTGAAAACGCAGACCTCTGCTTGCACTCCCGAAAACCTTGTATGGAGAGAAGTCAGGATTACCTGACTTAATCTGCTCAGGGATCTGGCTCGGCAAGCTGGGATACGTTGCCATAGAAACAGAGCTGCCTCATTATGGAGCCGGCTAAGATGGATAAGGCCTGAAAAGGAAGCTAACGCGGGAAGGGGCGGAGAATGGCGATGCATCTCAGAGGCTGCAGTGGCACAGGAGGACGACTGAGACCGCGGCAAGTAAAAAAAGGATGATGATTAATTGTAACATTAGAGCACAAAACCATCAACGCTAATTTCCTGGATGACCTTTGCTGCGTTCCTTGTTGGGGGACAAAAGATGAAATCATGGTTCGATAAATGCTCCCCTACCCATCCATTCTGCGTCTGCCGGTTGTGTGTAGGTAATACGCAAAGCCATGTTTAGGGATTTAGGGCCAGTGGGGTGTCCCAGGCAAGGGGGGTTACCTGTGCATTCTGGCATGGTCCCTGTCCAGGTGCCATTGACCGTGCAGTGCCGGGTCAGCAGCCCGGTGGAGTAGTAGCCTTCACGGCAGGCGTAGGTGATGGAGCGCGAGAAGACCAGGCCGTCGTGGAATACCACCTGGGCGTTCCGGGGGGTTCCGGGGTTGCCGCATGACACCACTTAGAGGGGCAAAGAGTGAGAAGATGGGAGAGTGAGAAGGAGAGACACGCAGAGATCGTAAATCGCCCCCGAACACATATATCGCCGGTCCACCTGTGTGGACTGATGTTGGCCATCAAACAAATCTCCTGGGCGATGCTTCCGAGGAAGACAGGCGATAAAAATCCACCACATCTCTTCCTGGACCAATTAAATTGGACCTGCGGGGGCCCTAAATACATGCCGAAAAACAATAAAACCGCCCGGGATCGGGGTCTGAGAGCCAGGGAGCCCTTCTTTATGAAAAACACAGGGCCTGATCATGGCTGGCAGTGTGATCCGAAGCATCGGCATTCCTGTCGGGGTGGAGAAGTGCGTGGAATACGATAGGGGTGAGATGAAGGGGAAGAAAGGGTCACGTTTGTCACTACCACAACTGTGACCAGTGACCGCCAGAATTTTGAGCACCCCCTGCAATATTTCCCTGCCTGATTTAGGTTCCCCTCCGCCAGCGTCTCTCTGCTGTTCTTCCCCAATTGGATCCGCTGGTAACGACTTTGATAAAATGTAAATACCTGCCCGCCGCAACATTCCTCCCACACAGCATTTAAGGGAAACTACATCTGCACCGACTGTGAATTTATCACCCACCACCCCCCGATTAAATAAACAGTCTCTAGCATATAGCAGAAGATGATGGCTCAGTAGTCTTCCTTTATCTTAATCTTAATCTTCACGTTTTGCTGTGTCTCACTTCCCAGCTATCAGGAGGAAACACTGGCTGGCCCGCCCATCGCCGTGGAGACATCCTCACCATCCACCGCGCTGTCCTCCAGGGCGCATTTTAACATGCTAATTTATGGAATGGCAGAGTCGGGGGAGAATCCGATTCTTCTACATGGAGTTCCCTGCATTTCTTGCAGGTGAGGAGCCAGAAGGATGAGGGTCGGCAGGACGGGCAGGTATAGCCATGATGGATGCCGTGCATGCGGTGACTGTACCGCATCACAGGCCTGGGGCCCGGGGGCCGACCCCCCCAGAATGAATCTGGACAAGCCCCACATAATCTGTGTATCTTGCGTCTTATAACAGCCAGTTTGAGAATCCCGTGAGAACCTCCATAGTGCTGATCATCGCATCATCAGAGAGTACTGTGAGAAGACAGTATCATGACCCTCGGTCTTGTCAGGTCTCCGGGCTACGCCCCTGATGTCCTGTGGTCTGAGGAACGTCCCTGGCTTCACCTTATTTATAATATCTGATCCTTTCCTGTATTCCATATGGCTGCTTATGTTACTTAAGGACAACACATAACAATGGAAGAGAAAGACCATCCAACCAACTAAATCAACTCTGGCTAAACACTGCCAGCATGAGTCAGGGTGATATTTCTGAAAAGCAGCCCCTCCCCATTAGATATGAACCTGTTCTTGGACCCCCCCGGATTGGTGACAGCTCGTCAGGCTTGGTGTTGTAAAGCCGGCAGAGTACAAGCAAGCGCACCTGGGAGAGGAAAACATCGCCTGCACCCAAAACAACAGGCACCAAAATACCGCGTTCGCCCCAGGTGACAGCTCAGTGACAGAAAGGGACAACTCTGTCATCCCCGCCCCCGTGAGGAAACGGGGACCTGGGCCCGATGGATCGATGGGAAAGAAAAGAGGACGACAAACAGAGGGATGCTGAAAAGATGCTGCCTGTGGGAAAGAGGAAATGAAGGAGAAAATCGGAATGGCTGTCATGTGAGAGACGGCTGGCGGGAGCCGACAGAAAGGGCGGCGGAAAAAGCCAGGTAGCCCTTACACACACACACATACACACACACACACACACACACGCACACACTCAGAGTAGCAGCATCACAAACAAAACCACCCAGACCATAAAACACACCCGCATGTCATTTGATGCAGACCACACCATCCCCAACGGTAGAAACCATACCGTGGCATTCGGGCTGGACGCCCGTCCACGTTCCGTTGGCGAGGCAGGTCCTCTCGGGGGCGCCCTTGAGTGCATAGCCTGGCTCGCAGCTAAAACGCACCACGCTGCCGGTGGAGAACTGCTCCCCCAGCCGGATGCCGTGAGTCGGCACACCGGGGTCTCCGCACAGGCCTGGGGAATCCCCTGTGATGCAACAGGAGTGGGGTCAGGAAGCAGCGGTGAAATACAGTGAAGTACAGCTTCCCTGCCGACCCAGAGAGGGAGCCAGCTTCTCTCCAAGAAGAACGGACCAGACACGCTAGTTTAAAACATATAAAGTACTGCGCAAAATTCTTATGCGGCCACCAAAAACGACATTAGTGTTAGTATCAAACTGTGTTTGTGACTCTCAAAGTGTAATGTTGTCCCCTCTGTTCACTACAGTATCCACTGTCACCATCCACTTGTTTGGCAAATCCATACCTAATACAGTTTATTACCTGATTAAGTTAATTAATTAAATGAACTGGTGGCAAAATCTAATGAGCTCATGTAATGGCTTGGATGCCCAAAAAGAGGTTTGAGAACTGTGTTCTTATATCCATCCAGCAAGATATCAGTAACTATTTATTTAGCAGGGGTGGCCAGCGCCTGGAGCGGGCGGGGGTGTAGTAACCCACCCTTGGGCCCGACAGTGAAATGAGTCTGCTGACTACAGGATTTAAACTCATGACTGTCTGATCGCAGGAATGGCACCCGAACCCACAGAGGTGCGGGTCGACACTGTTTATTAGTTTGTATTCTAATGTTGAGAGGAAATAAATGAGAAAAAGATGAAAAGCAGAAAGTGTAAATGTGGAGCGGGAGGTGGTAAAAGTCAAGTAGGAGAAAGATTGACACGCAGCAGCAAACTAGGGAGGATTAAAGATTTCCATTAGTTACCGGGGCTTACTCTTCAAAGGGAAGGTCTCATTCTATTTCAGCTCCTTTGTGCGCAAATTCTCAGATAATCTGTACACCCTCTTGTCTGTTTTTAGCACCCCTCTCTCTCCAGTCAGGCCCCACTCTAAATGCTTTAAGAATGTTGCCGGTGATGTATTAATATGTGTGTGCGCTTAGGCACCTCAGTGGGCAGGGAGACATTACTTAATGGTGTTTACCGCCTTTATCGCAAAAACAGCACAATAAGGCGGATGTTTACGGTCCTCCGCCCCTCAGACCTGGCGTGGGGGACGGCCGCTCCTGACAACATCAACACTATCAATTGCGATATTAACCCATCTGGCTTTGTGCAACAGGCTTCTGCTAAGACAAACGGGCGATGATGGGGGGGTGATGTAAGGCAGGCTGGGAGCCTTAGAGGAACATGCCACACTGTTTTCCACGCACTAAATGTGAGCTCGGGGGGGGGGGCATGCCTCGGTGGTGGAGGATCGCTGCTTGGCAGGTAACCAGAAGACAGCGGTCTCAAATCTTGGGAGTGTTTACAAGTGTGCTTCCTAAAGTGTGTTAGTTAGTTCCCTTTATTTATTGATCCACAGGTTTTAGAGGATAACCCGCGGGCAGGAGAGCAGTGTAGGGATTATAACTCCCCTGGATGCCCTGGTGTTTACAGTCGATCGTCGGCCGCTCAGCCGCCCTAGTGAACCCGCTGAGGGATGTGAAGGCCTGAATAGTATGTAGTACACTATGTCATTTTTGGCCCCAGCACACAGAGCCCCTCATGGTGGGGGAGAGTGGAACACTTTCTGGGACCCAGACACTGACATTATATAATTATTAGGTAATGCTTTATATTAAGTGCACCTTCATAATGCATTCATAGAACATTCATAAGCAGCATGGAAGTATACCTTAACATAATTATGTGATTATAATGTTTGTTATTATTATATAATATTTGTTGTTAATGTATATTTCAGGGATGTTAGGATGTTAAGGTATATATACATACGAAGTTTATGAATGTTTTATGAATGCATTATGAATAAATTATGAAGGTGTACTGAGCGTTTTATGAATGCAATATAAAAGCATTATGAAGGTGCAGTTAATGTAAAGCGTTACTGATTATGATAATAATGTATTCAGGGGCCCCTTTAAAATGCTGGGCCCCCAGGGTATCCATGGCCCTACCGTGGATATTGGTAGCTTTAGTTTAGAAAGGGGGGGTAATTGGATTTGGGAGAATCTATCAAGGGCCCTGGCGTGTCAATGTATGGTCCTTCCAGTACGCTGCGGAGAAGAAGGCATGCTGGGGAGTGCAGGGCGGCATTACCAGAGCAGTGTGGCAGCGATCCGCTCCAATGCCCATCCAGCTGGCACATGCGGGTGGTGTTGCCCACGACCTGGCGCCGACCCGCACAGCTGTAGCGGATCACCGAGCCCACGGTGCGGCGGTCCCCCGAAATCTGGGCGTAGGGCGGCACGCTGGGCCGGTCACACAGCACCACTGCCACGGGGGAACAGAGGCACGGGGCCGTGAGCAGACAGCAGGGGGCACAGGGGCGAGGGGGCTTCCACCCCCCCCACACTGAGGTTTCAGGGTTAGAGACTCCCAGTGCTTACCAGCTTAATTACTGCAAACAAAGTAAGGCAGTGAAAGAGAAAGACGAAGTGGCCGCAGTGAAGGCCACAGGCCTGGCCTCCTCCCTGCCTGCTAATGGCTTTTTAAACACTCACAACATTCCATTGTTTTTATGTGACCGTTTTGAAGAATAATACAAAAAAGGCCATGTGAAGAACAAGGGTAATTTATCTGGGAGAGACAAAAATAACTATTCCCGGTCTCACCGCCTGCTGGCTAAAAGGGAGGCTAAAAGCTAAAAGACGGAGCAGCCGGGGGTGGAGTGGGGGGTGTCGGTGACTCACAGATGCACTTGGGGAGCGCTCGGTCCCACGTGCCGTCACCCTGGCAGGCCAGCGTGCTGCCGCCCAGCAGGTAGTACCCTGGGCTGCAGGTGAAGGACACGGCAGTCTGGAAGCTGAAGCGGTGAGGCCCGCTGGGCAGGACCTGCCGCACGCTGCTCTCCACGTGTCCGGGGTCAGTGCAGTTCACAACTGCAGAACACAACAACAGGGAGAAACCTTTCACCATGAGAGAGCAAAATAAGGCGGCCAAATGTCCGGCGCACCATCACTGTGTGAGCACATCTGCCCCAGCCGCTCACAACCATTAACGATTTTAGTCAGCTGAATATGTTCTAGATCCTTTCATGGTTTTTGAACATGGTTTCCCTTAAAATATGAGAGAATCCAATTGGAATTGCATTTAATACAATAATTATCTGCTGAAAAGCATCCTGGGACATGCGATTTAAACGGTTACATATCACATACCGGCTGCGAGATAGACATGGAGTCATGGTAAACAGTACTCATGACACTGATCTGCGTGTTTTTCCTGCAGGCACGTCACCCGGCAGCTTACAAGGTCACTTTGGCCTAGTATACTGTGACGCGGTAGATTCCACAGGGGCTGGTTGCCTGGAGGATGCCTAGAATACCAGCGGAGATTGGGGCACTCTAATCTTCAGGTAGGGTACTTAATACAAATTACTCTGGTACAATATTACACTGCACAATGTGAGAAATAGGGTTTCAAAATTTAAGCTATTATAATTTAAAAAAAGCACAACATTCAACATTCAGTTTTTAGTCAGTGACACTCAACACGCATTTACCCTATTATGCCTGTTCAAGCTGCCTTACCACCAACACATTTACCCCACTAAAGAAGTAGGTTAAACATGAACTTGGGGGGAATACATTACCAGACACTCTCTGAACATACTTATTTGAAGGATTCATATTTTTTTTGTTTACATATATCCAGAAATGGGTAGTGTTACAAGGAAAAAAAAAAAGAAAAAAAAATGGGACACATATTTTCCTCTCCTGACACAGCTTGACTTTACCCCACTTAAGATGCTTGTCTGCTCTCGGGCTGTGTCAGGCTGGCTGTCAAAGGCTCTAGGTCTACACTTAAAGTTTAAAAAACGCAAAACCAAACTGACCTGACAGCTAAATTGTCAAGCACAATAGGAGAGGAAAAAAAAAGTTTGCAGGATACTTTGAAGGAAACAGCTTAGGCTCCCCAAGCCGATCACGGCAAGATGCATCTGGAGTTTGAAATGACCTGGATCTTACACTTAAACGATAATTGCCATGGAGAGAGATCGGGGTGTCAGTTTAAAGCCTCACAAAGGAAACAGAGGACTGTGGCAGGAAGTGACTGTTTGCTTTGGGTCGGAGTGGGGTGTCTGGTAGGATCAGTGCTGTACTGCCAATCGATCTGGGGAAAAAAAGCAGCAAACTGCATAGCGGCCGGCCGCGTCTGGGTGAGTCCCAGCGAAGAGGTGGCTGTTAAACATTTGGGACAGCTGTTATGAATAAAGCGTCCTCGGCATCCATTTGCAAGGGCGATCTGTATTTCGGTGTCAAGATGATGGAGACCAGAACAGGGAGGCCAGATGGTTGCACCTTCCAGGAGTGTCACCATTGCTCCAAGTGGAAGGCTGGCATGCATGGAGCGGAGGCAGTGGGCGTGGGTGGGAGGTAGGGGGTGTTGTGGGCACCGGAGGTGCCGCTAACATTTAGGACGGCTTGTGCAGGAACGTGTCATGGAACCATGTTGAGATGTGGACAGGAGGCCTTATTGAGAGATACCTAAACACAGCCCAGATTCTGAGGGCGGCAACCCTGGAAAATAACTGCTCTTTGTTTTATGGTGAATTTTTTTGCTTTCTTTTTTGGGTGAGAGCAGCAGATCGTCTTATTGATGCAATTTGGGAACGTTTTATGGAGAGCAATGAAGTGTCCTGATACAAGTTGTCTCTCATTAGGGGGGCTGTATGTACAGAGGCTGGCTGAATTGTTGACGCAGCCCTAATGTTAATGTTTAGGATCTCATTTTTGGGTGTTATTAGGAGTCTCCATGTTGTTCCCCTGGTTTCCGTAAATAGGATTTAATGATGTAGTGAGAGGAGTGGGAGTCAGAGCTATTTGGAAATTATGAAGGTATTAAGACTCCAGAAAGAAGGTAAACATACATGTAATTTGAAGTGATTCCTATATTGTGATTAACATTAAGAATCCAACCAGGGAGGGCTCTTGCTGCATATGTTCTTGTATTCTCTGCCCGTCTGTTCTCACAACTTCATTTGCATAGTAAAAAGCCAAATTTAGCAAAGCAGAACGATAGAACGATGGCCCAGAATGAATGTACAGATTCAAGGCACGCAGTGGTAGGTGGGTATATACAGTAAGCACCATTGTGAATTTCTGCCAAAAGATGTTCATCCAGCTCTTCTGTTATTTATAGTAGGAGTAAAGGAAGTGGCACGGGGGTTTGAATCCCACCTCCATGTGTGTGGCTTTGGCATGCTCTCCCTGTCTGACACGCACTTCCTCTGGAAATTCGGATTTGAACTCTCCAAAAACGTGCCATTAAGTTTCTCTATTGTGTGTGGCGGGGGGGGGGGGGCCACCCATTTACCAAGGAAAAATGGTTAAAAAATAAATGGTTAAAAAAAAATTAAAAAAAAAAAAAAAAATAGATAAAGTCAAAAAATTTTATTTAATTAAAAAAAAATAAAAAAAAAAAAAAAAAAAAAAAAAAAAAAAA
>JABFDZ020000050.1:14052736-14065271 GCA_019775955.2 Pollimyrus isidori | reverse complement strand
CACACCGAGCCAGGGCAGAGCGACGATCCCAGAGCGTGGCCGCACACACACCGAGCCAGGGTAGTGAGACGATCCCAGAGCGAGGCTGCACACACACCGAGCCAGGGCAGCGAGACGATCCCAGAGCGAGGCCGCACACACACCGAGCCAGGGCAGAGCGACGATCACAGAGCGTGGCCGCACACACACCGAGCCAGAGTAGCGAGACGATCCCAGAGTGAGGCCGCACACACACCGAGCCAGGGCAGCTAGATGATCCGAGAACGAGGCCTCAGAAACACCAAGTCAGGACAGTGAGGCAATCCCAGAGCTACACAGCCGCCTACACATCCAGCATGCCGTACCTTTCAAACCAAATTCGAAATGAAGTTTCCTTGCTGAAAGGTGAAATTTGCTACACAGCCAGACAGAGATTGGAAAACCAAAGACTGAATGATTCAGCTAAGCATGCTAATGGTTCAGATAATTTCAGCCTGATGAAGCTATTGTTTCTCGAGAGAGAGGCTGATGTACCGAGGACAGAAGTGTGACACACACAAATGTCACGTTCCGAGACAAGCCCTCCAACTTCAGTCACATGACATCAGTCCTTATCCCCTCGCCTGCCACATTCTGCCACATGAATGACAGCTTCACGCCTCCTTATCTGAGTCACACGCCTGCACACACAAGCTCAGACACACAGGGGACGTACTTTTGCAGTGGGGCAGGCCATTGCTCCACTGGCTGTTGGCCTGGCACTGCGCCTCCACCGCCCCCTGCAGCACGTAGCCCGTGTTGCACGTGAAGCGCACGATGTCGTTCAGGTTGAACTGTGTGCCTTGGGTCACGCCATTGGCCGGGTTGCCAGGGTGACCACAGGTTATGGCTGCGGGGAAAGCAAAAATCTGAGTGAGGATGGCTATGCTAAGAAAAGCATACATCTCACTACTATACATGCATAGTTATATTTTTAATTTATAACACTTGAAAAAATGCTTTTTGATAAATAATAGACAACACAAGCAGGCAGCTGAAATTGAATTTGTGACGATTCAGGTTTAAGTACATTAAACTGCAATCAAAAGGTGTCACGCTGTTGGAAGGTGAAAAGAAGTGGATCTGTAGGCTGAAGGCCGTCGGCACTGGCAGGCGGTTGGCACACTCACGGACGCAGATGGGGGTCCGGCCGGACCAGTGGTGGTCCTGCTCACAGATGCGCACGGAGACACCGATTAGCCGGAAGCCCGGGTTGCACTGGTACACCACGCTGCCGCGGTAGCTGTAGTTCTCACCAATGATCTGCCCGTTTACCATGGGCTCAGGGGCACCGCAGTGGCCAGCTGTGGAACACACACACACACACACACACACACACACACACACAGTAACACACATTCACACGCACAATAAAGATCAATTCAGCCGCTCACTTTGGTGTGAGAGGTAAGCTGTGGACAGGGAACCACAGATGGCAAAAAGAAGAGGATGAACAGAAAGGAAATGCGTTGATCGGGGGGGGTTTGACCCGGAAAGCAGACCCACCGAGACACTGGACCCGTGTTCCACTCCACAGCCCATTGGACATGCACTCCCGCACACGGGAGCCCACCAGCGTGTAGCCCGTGTTGCAGGAGAAAATGGCTGTCGCTCCGTACACGGTTAGGGTGCCGATTTTGTTTCCATTGGGTGGGCTGCCCAGTTCCATACAGGAGATGACTAAGTGACAGCAAAGGGGGTAGACTTTAGCCAATGGGATTTCATTTGAAAACTTAAATTACCCCAGGTTAAACAGCGTGACACTTTAGGTTCTTCTATCTATTTGTCTTTTGCTGTTTTTCTTTTTGGCATTTTGCCACATTTTATTAAAACGGATACTGAGATCAAGGGTAAAAGTGTATATATATAGCGAATGTGAAACTTTCCACGAGGAGGCGAGTCCTTACTGTTGCACACGGGCCGGGGTTCTGGATAGTCCCAGGTTCCATTGGCCTGGCAGCGGATGACTCGCTGACCACGGTAGTAGTAGCCAGGGTCACAAATGAGCATCATCATGGAGTCGTACTGATTCAGGGTCCCATAAATCAGCCTCCACCTGCCATAGTCCACTGCTGTGTGGCCAATGTCAGGACAAGTGACCGCTGAAATGTAAGGGGTCAGAGATCAGACACATTAATATAAAGTGGCTCTTTTAGCTAGTAAAATCCAGAGGCCATTCTTTGCCTTGTTTGGGAACTGAAACCGAAAAGACCAAAATACAGTGGTACCTCGGTTGTCAAACTCACTAGAACTGAAATTTCTTGAAAGTTGAACAAACCAGTTTGACCTAGAACTCAATCTGAATATCATAAGTTGAACCGTGAACGCTGACCTAATATAAATACAATATAAATTGTATGTGCCAGGAAATAGTCATACTACAATGCAGTTCTTACTTGAATGCCTTCCTCACAGACTGGACGATTAGCCAAATAAAGCAGCGCAACACTACAGTAACTAACCATACATAAACCACTAACTTATGTGTACTATTAGAGCATTTATGTCATTTATTTAAACTTTTACCAGGTAAATGAACTGAAAACAAGTTCTCACTGCTTTACGTGATATTCGCGAAAAATAGTAGAATTACGCATCAGAACTGCCTGGGGTACAAACGTTATACGTGTACTAAACTGTTCAGCCAATAAGGGCAAAGGTGTTTTGTCATAGAGGCGGTTCCAGTTTGTGCAGCTGGGTGACAGGTCGCAATGAATTTTGTCAGGATCAGAATTAATGCGTTGCTTTAAGCCAGCGCTGTAAGCAAGTCAAACGCACCCAATGACCGGACTGAGAAAACAAACTGAAACGTGGACTTAATACAGAGGACTAATGACAACAACCAGAAACAGTTGATCACATGGGGATCCCACATGAGGTTAATACGGAAGGAGCGTTCAGGGCAGAACAGGGGTAATGTTGGGATAAGATCTTTATCGTTTTGAAAGCCATTAAGAAAAAAATGCTCTTCTTGTTTTATCCTGTTAATTTTGTGTTTAAATGCTAAAAAAAATATTTAGGTGTAATTTTTGGGGACCAGGAATCAATTAACTAATTTTCCATTATTTCTTATGGGAAAATTTTGTTTTGTTTAGGATTCAGTCCGAAGTTCGAGAACCGAGGTACCACTGTACTGAACAGCACTAGGATGTATGGTGGCACTTGCTGTTCATCTTGTAATACGCTGTAAAATACTCCAGCACGTGATCCCACATAGACAGCACCTTCCATCAGTGAACCTTAAAAATGTGTGACAGGTACATTAACAGGAATCTGCCACTGCTACTTTCCATTTCAACAGAATATTATTTTAAAATAAGGGCATTTGATTAAGCATAATATTTCAAATAGCCCCACATTTTTAAATAAACCAATAACAAGATGAAATTTTACATTCTGTTTGCACTGAGAATCTTTACTGACACATGCTGTAGTTAAGTTCTCAACATTCCTTTCAAAAGATTTATTTTGTGGCTTACAGGCACCCCGGACATCAGGGCTGTGACTGAAGTGATGACACAAATGACTGACCAAAGTGGGTGGGACTCACGTTCACAGTGGGGCGGGGAATCAGCAGGGCTCCACCTCCCAGAGTCCTGGCAGACGATGGACATCGTGTAAGGGCTGGTTAGCTGGTAGCCGGGATTGCAGTGGTAGGTGGCCTTGGTGCCCACAGTATAATCACGACCGGTCACACTGCCATTGATTGGGGATGCTGGCATGCCACAAGACACCACTATGGGGCGACAGAAAGCGAAGGATGTGATGGACAATATAACACCATGAACTGACTTTCCAAAAAGTGGTGTGACGTTTAACTCAAGGTTTGGAAAATATCCAGCTATACAAATAAGTTTTTGCCTTTGTCCAGTAGGTCACTGGTTCGAATCCCCTGGCAATAACTGTATCGTTGTTGCAGAAGTTTGTAAACCCAAAAACCACTTTGACATGATAAAAAATGGCTCATACTGCACTCTGTTCAGTGAGTGTGCCCAATAGCAAAGCATGATAGGACATGCAAAAAAAAACTCTACGTGCTCGTACGGGTTTTTCTAAAGCACCTTTAAAAAAAAACCACTACTGCTGCAATTGAAGAGCTGCAAATATATATATATATATTAATGAGAAATTCCAAAATAAGGACAACCCTCTGGTATGGTTAAAGATAAGTCAAAAAAACAAATAAAGAGTAGCTGAGACAGATAAAATAGAAACAGAAAACTGTGGGACGGTGGTGAACAGTCATAACTGTTGATAGAAGGATTATAAACGGTATCAGCATAAAGGAGACAAGCTCCCCTCATTCCAAAAAGAGCGACACCCAAGCGGACCAGAACCGCAAACCCAACACCTAAACTTTAAGGGGAGCTTCCATCCGCTAGCTTGTTAAATTGCTCCCACAGGTGAGGCTGCTTTCCCATCTTCAGAGAAGCTTAAAGTGAAGTTAGGAGGCAGGAAGGATGAAGGAGTCACACAAGTGCAGCCAAAAAAGGTACAACAGCAGAACGTTAGAGCCGACAGGGGAAATGCACGCTTCAACTGCAGAAAATTCCTGAACTGGCTTTGCAGAGGTTAGTGAGGGCCTGTCCCTCTTACCTCCACAACCCTTTGTCCTCCATGGAAACTTTGTCCGCACTCTGACCTCACACCCTTATCCCATGATTCACCTGACAAAACACCCCACCTGCACTCCCCAGTCCTCAGCAGGCGGGCGAGCCCATATGTACCTTGGCAGAGGGGTGTTGGGGCATTCCACTGGTAGAGGCCCTGGGGGGTGCGGGAGCAGGTGGCGCTGTTCTGGCCAATGAGGCGAAAGCCTTGGTCGCAGTTGAAGCGCAGGGTGCTTCCCAGCTTGGTGCCGGTCAGGCTGTGGACCGAACCATTGGCGGGGGGGTCTGGGGGGCTGCAGTATGAGGCTGAAAGGATGAAACATGGCAAAGTCAGTGCGGTGTCCCCATTTCTCATCATGGAGACAGGTTTCATATCACATTATGTTTTTAAAAATGCCTTGGATTAAAATAAACTAAACCAGAAACTTTTTTTATTGATAACTGCAAATAATGAAGCTGTTTTCCCATCTACCTGAGGGCTGCTTATCTTAGACATGGCTGCAGGGAGACCTGTAGACTATCCCAGGGAACACAGGGTATAAGGCGGAGGTACACCCAGAATCTGATGGCAGTCCCGTCCCCCCCCAAACACGCACACACACATACAAACACACACACGTGTTCGGTAAACATATCTTTATGCTGGGACCGCTCATTCATTTCTATGGGAAAAATGCTAATGCTAACTATGACAACCTTAACCCCTACCCAGCCCTAACCATAAGCATAAGTAACCAAGCAAAATACAAGAGTTTTTGCATTTTTTTGTTTTTTTTTCATTTCAGTCACAGATTTTTATTAAACTGTATTTTCCCTTATAGGGACCAGATAACAAATTTTCCCCGTGCAGGAAAAAAACAGGTATTCATCACATTGTAAGGTTTAAGGTATACATTAAGGTATAATGTCGTAAGGTAAGGTATACTTGTTCACACACACACACAAACACACACACACACACACACACACAAACACACACACAAACACACACACACACACACACTTTCCCCCTCTGTCTCCCACTAAGCGGTTTTTATTAAGCTATAATGTCACACATGCAGTCGCAACTACAATTTCCAGCCTCTTCATGCGTTTCATGTGGAAAGTCAGAATGTGTTCATGTCATCATGAGATGGGCAAGTATCCACATGACTTGGATTGTATTTAAACATGACCATGGCACCAAATTTTATGGCACAGTGTGTAATTGAGCCGAAAGGAGATAAGACCAGTGCAGGATGGAAAGAACTGCATCTCAACTACTACGTTTGATAAGAACTAATGTATAACATCTCAATAAAAATGCTAATTCCCAGTCTGACAGCATCAGCAACCACCGGCAATTCTCCACTGCCTCCAAAGTCTTTAGCACCCCACAGACAATCGGATAAGACTGTGGCAATAAAAAGTTACGGTTGTATAACGGTCTGATATATGTCTACTTTTATGAGTCGTTGGGCTCTCAAACAAATTGCACCATTGAGGCAGAAAATCCAAAGGAAAAAAAATATATATGAGCTTTTCATCCATCAAAGGCAGCTTGAGAAACATTAAATATGTGAACAACCGTGGAACTGTGCTTTGTGTTAAATTAAAACGCTGAACAATGGAATGAAGGGCCTTGAAATAACAGGCAAATTCAGTCCTAGGTCATCTGCACCTGCAGACTCCCTTTTGTTTCCGCACAATGAAGAGAGTGTCCTTCAGCGGTTACTTTCTCTTTCCATCTACTTACTCAGACTTCAAAAAGCCCGAGGTAGTAACCCAAGGGGATGGTCGTTTATGGATCAGAAGTGAGAGACTCTGAGGTCACCTCTGACCGCTGCGTGCAAGCGGCTGCAGGCCACGGCACCATCGCGCCCTGGAAGAATGGCAGGGATTATAGATCCTGCTACTCAAGGTCATAAAGGACGGAAAAAGTCTAACATTCGCTCAAAATAACTGAGGAATGTTTATAACGATACATCTGTTTCTAAGTATCTGTAAAGACTCGTGAGCTAAAGATTCGGAGTTCAAGTCTCCTTCCACCTGAGAAAAGCCATTTACTACACCAATTAGATATTCTACTGCATGAATGAACAAAATTGTACTGTATATGTTGCTTCAGCCAAATGAGCAAATAAAACATGGAACAGAGAAAATGATGAAAAGCCCATTACATTATTTATAAATTCATGTTTATATAATGTTTTTATCCATACAGAAAATGTTGTGATACTATTAGCTACTGCATCCGAACTTGTCAAACACGGGAAAGAAGATTTTCCCAGAACACTTTTCCAGTCTCCTTTTTGCTTTCTCATTTATCAAACACAAAACCACATGTTATTGCATTAGGTAATCTAGTGGGGGGGTAATCTAGTTCGTCCATAATTACGGGAGGTGTGGCTGTTTATCTATGTCGGCTGAACAGTGGAAATTTGCTTCACATTTTACAGTTAGAAACTTCCCATGTGGAGAACTCTGGACCTTCTTTGCAGATGTAGAAGGTCAAAGAACAAAATTAAATGTCTAAAATGAGAGATAGAATAGAAAGTGCTCATTACAGCTGGAAACAGAAAAAAAACAAACTTGGGTAGATGAAAAATAGATTGATTAAGCAAACAAAAAGCTTTGAATCTGTCCTGCCATCTGTGCCTCTCCCACCGAGGTATTTGTACTGAGCGGAGCTCATACTGAGAGAACAATCCAGGCTGTCGCATTCCCTAAATCTAAAAAATCATCCCCCAAACTTAAAATTACCTGAACAGCTGAGGAGGGGAAACAGGCACCCTGTGAATGTCAGGAACGCAGCCCCGGAAAGCGAGCGGATAACGAGGGATTGGTACAGCGTGACAGGACAAGCGGTGCACTGGGGGAGGGCGATTTCCCCGCTGTGGCCCACTGTGGCACCGCACCTGCATAGTGGATCCGGAAGCCCTTGTGACTGGAGGCGTGGTCCGAGGACCAGTGCAGGTAGACCTTGTTGGAGGTGCTCGTGACGGTCAGGGGGGAGGAGTAGTTACCGCTCAAGGTGAGCAGCGGGGGACTTTGCCTAGAAGGACCTGGGGAAGAGAATAGGAGCTCAGCATTGTCCGCGAGTATCCTGCTTTTTAGGGTGCTTTATTTGCGTACTTAATCTGTTTGCACCACATTTACTTGTTTTCACTGTCTTGTCTTTGCACTTTGTCTGCTTTGCTCTTTGCTCTACACATATGTTTGTTCGCTACTCACCTGCTGCTTCATGCATCAGAAATTCCCCAGGAATCAATAAAGTTAATCTTAACTTTTTCATGCATAAAGTAACTTGCTGCACGTCCCCAAATAAGCTATTAAGACAGGAGCCGAGAGGCTATTCTGACCAAGAGTCATGGTTAAGTGTAAAAATGATCTACACTACACTATTTATTGTAGATTATACTGTACACTACTGGTCATTTTTACCAGTTTGCACCAAACAAACTTGTCTTGGCTTTCGGTTAATTTGATCAGGGATAGTCAAACATTGGACCGTATTTACAGAGCACATGACGTACCGTGAGCTTGATAGGGCTTTGATGGGAAAACATTAGCAAACCTTGCATGGCAGACACCTGTTTAAAGGAATGGACATGAACTCCACCCAGTTACTAGGAAATGTATTTAAATCGCTTGGCTTTTAGCCTGTTATACGATGCTAGCTCGTTGAATCAGGATGCAAAAGCTGTTATAAGTAAATAAAGAGCAGAAATCAGTTCTTTTGCACCTTGGAGACCAATTGGGTGATCAGAAATCATTGTGCTCATGGAGACACTGCGGGGGAAGCCGCAGACCAGGGTGGAACTGAATGTAATATATGCATTTGCAGATCTCACACTGGACTTGGGTTAAAATGCTGCAGAATACACTGAATAGGGGAGTGAATGCATACAGGTTTATAATGCTCTGTCATTTTACTTCAGCTATTTTTTAAAATCTTGTTTATAAAAAGCAAAAGGGGAAAGACTACTGTATGTTTCATTTAATTCATTTCAAATAAATCAGGTCAATTACAATGAAATATTTAGCAGCCAGTTGTGGGAGGTACGAGTCTCCAAAACCATAGTGAGGGGGACTTCCTCTACTGTCAATCACCTGGTTGGTGTCAAGCTTGGTGTCAAACATCTGGCATAGTCAAAACAGATGGAACTACTAGGAAATGCATTAAACCAGCCGATGTACAGTGTAGGCTGATGTCTCCCCATATGAGTTTAAGGGCATTAGTTAAGGACATAGAGTAGAGCACCACTCAGCAAGGCACTTAATCTGAATAGCTCCAGTAAAATATCCAGTTATGCAAAATTATAAGTCACTTTTCATAAAAGCGTCAACTAAATGCAAATCTTTAACAATAATCTTACACAAAAAGTTGGAAATCATCCACTAATGCATTTACGGCCATAAAAAGGACACTTATACTCGTCCCTGTCATGAAAGATTCATGGATGCAGGTTAGCTCTCATGTGGAGATACTTACCATCAAAAATCTCAAGCTCGTCAAACTGTCGGCTGGTCTGGAAGTGCTCGATGGTCAGGGAGATGTTGTAGCCCGGCTCCACCTTCACTACCCAGGAGCAGGTTTCAAAGTGTGGGAAGCCACTGCCCTGCATCTGGCTCAGGATCACGCCCGTGGAGTCCGTCAGGATCTCATTCATTGGACAGGTGACTGTTGGTGGGCGGAGACGGGAGATAAGTGTCACTTGTTCATTGGACAGCTGACTGTTGGTGGGTGGAGACAGGAGATGAGTGTCACTTGTTCATTGGACAAATGACTGTTGGTGGGCGGAGACAGAAGATGAGATTAATCAATTTATGACTGTAAACCATATTGAGTAGTTGAAGTCAAAGACCTTAACTGAAACCAAGATTACTGCAGCTGCTCTGAAACTGAGCAAACCATTCTGGCAATGCTACCAGGCGTCACATACAACCTACGATATGAGCCAGGTGGTTGTTAGTTTGCGGCGCGTGTAAAATCCGCTGTATGATTCAGAGGAACTTTATCTGCTTATTCCACAGGATGAGTACCATGATGCCAGGCTCTCTGCCATGGGTACGGGCAGCTGGCGGGCTATCAGGAAGCGATGTGGGGATGCGGCAGCGTGCCCTAACCGCACATTTAGGTTTCCCGGGTGCCGCTGTAATGCTGCCGCCGAGCCACACGCCTGCAGCGAAAAGGGCTCTGATCCTCACTTTCTGTCATTTGTATTCCTTCCGGGTGCATGGTGACATTTCCCACTAGATTTAACTTGAATTATCAGGCTTTCTGCGGTGTTCCTGTCAAAGGCATTTTGTTCAAACCTGTGAAGCCTGTCTCTTATTTCAGAGGGGGCTGCCTGAATTCAAAAGGCCCATCCAAGTATAATGGCAAAAAAATAAATACAATTGTAATAATAAAATAAAAGCTGGCTTTTTTCTGAGACGATGTGGTCGCCATCTTGCTGTATTATTCAAAAATAAAAACTCAATCCTGTATAAACAACTTTGCAATGACTAACAATTCTGACATACATCCAATTCACAGAGTTCAGGGAATGCATATGCAGGTATGTTCACCGTACAGCACAGTGTCTGTATGCCATCTGGCTGTGTCCACCCACTCCATCCTTCTGGACAGCAGCTACTGGGTGACCTTATAGCTGTTCATCTTCCATCCCAATGCATTAGGTGTTTAGCAGCTGCACTATACATCACCAACCTTTTAAACTGGAAGATGCACAATGCACTAAGCACTTCTCACTGAATCCATGTTAATGGAAATGCTGGGTGAAGTGCCTTAATTGGAAACCATACTGCAATGTTTGAAGAAACTTGGCAACCATTTATCACAAATTTAAAGTCCAGAACGGCAAGTACCAATGAAAAAACATCAAGCTACTGGTATAACAAAGGACACACCATTATAGCATATTTTTAAATTAAATACTGTAAAGTATTATTATTATTATTAGTAATCACCATCATCAACAATAGTCAACTGATTAATTTATCATGTTGACTGTTACGTCTGATTGTTATGTCAAACCATTATGTTCAGCTATTGGGTTAAACTGTAGTTAATTAATTAATTAATTAGTATGTCATTAAGTGGTCAAAGTGGCACCCACCCAACGAAACCTCTTCCAGCTTATTTGCTTGGGGGCTCAAATCCGGTTTCTACACTGCTGCTTTGATCTCGGTTGCATCAGCGTAATGCCTTTTGGTAATTGATATTCTGAGCAGGAGACAGGCTCGGGGCTCTTAACATAATGTGACAGTTTGATAGGCTAGGCAAATGGACTGGCGCCAGAGGCCTGTGGGTTCTAATCCTTCGCAAAGACAACAAACTCCTTGATGTTAGGCCCATGAACCACTTTGTTGGACCTCCAGATGTCTAGTGAGAAAAGTCTTTGCAGATTGAGGCTTGTCCTGGACTGAAGCTTATTAGGGACTGAGGTTTATTTTGGACTGAGGCTTATTAGGGCCTGAGGTTTATTTTGGACTGAGGCTTATTAGGGCCTGAGGTTTATTTTGGACTGAGGCTTATTAGGGACTGAGGTTTATTCTGGACTGAGGCTTGTGCTGGACAGAGGCTTATTAGGGACTGAGGCTTGTCTTAGATAGCAGCTGCCTGCTTTACTGGTGGTAAAAAACTATGGGAGCCTGGGACGCTGCTGCCCGTACAGTGGCTGCCGCTGTTGGACCTCAGCATCTTCTCCTCAAGCTCTTCCTCCTCTTGTTACAAGGTTGTGTCCATCCATCATAAACAAGACCCTGCACTAATGACCTCTTTTAGAATTCAGGAGATGAGTTTCTGGACTGAATGCCTTACATGATCCACACTGATTATCCATCCATCTTCCATTGCACCTGTCCTATGCAGGGTCACAGGGGACACAGAGCCTATCCCAAGAACAATGGGGGCATGGCAGCAAATAACCCAGGATGGGGCACCAAGCCAACGCATGACATACACATGGAAAATTCAGCAACACCAATGCACCATAGCATGTTATTGAAATGTGGGGGACGACCCCTCAGCAACAGTGGGGGAGCAGACAGACACATGTAAACTCCACACACATGTAAACTCCACACACATGCAAACTCCACACACATGCAAACTCCACACACATGCAAACTGGCTTCCTGGTTTCTTTAAACCTCGACTTTAAACAGCCCGTTTGTTCTTAGGATTCTTTAAGCACACTGTGAAGAACAGGAGATGTGCTGTTTTATCAATATAATCACCGTTTTTATCAGAGGATATCACCATCCAACCAGCTATTTAATAATTCAGCGAAAAGCCTGAGGCTTACTTTACAATTCATAGACATAATAAAATAGGTAACAAATCAGCTGAGATAGGTAGCTTTAGCTGAACTCCTGGCAATGATTAAGAAGCAGTTGCGGTCTTCGGGCCTTTGGCCGAATGTGGGCGATAAAATGCTAATGCTAAGCATAGCAATAACCATTAATCACCACACTAGTTTGGCTCCTAAGTGAATTTAAGCTGATAATAGGGCAACTGCAAATGATAAAAGCAAAAAAAATATATATAAAAATGAATGAGTAGCTGAGTTATCCATGAATGTTTGCTAAGGAGGTACTGTCACTTATTCTCATTAATGACACAATTAACTGAAGCCATTTTTGCCGCACTATAATATGATCATTTTATTTGGTTGCTTTCTTTCTTATATAAGGACACAACACGCACACTTACTTAGTCACTTGAACCACTAAAACCATATTTTAGAGCAATGGTTCTTAACCTTGTTGGAGGTACCGAACCCCACCAGTGTCATATGCACATTCACCCAAGCCCCCTTTAGTGAAAAATAAAATATGATATTTTTTTTCAAATTCAAGACATAGATATGTTTTTTACTGGTGCACAAAATGAGCCGTGCATGAACATCACCTTGTTC